>JABMBR010004450.1:0-25004 GCA_018881525.1 Meteorus sp. PSUC_FEM 10030008
TATATTAATATTATTATTATGATTTGGAAGCAATTGAATGCAAGGAACGCGAAAAATTACATCAGTTTGGATATAGCTCAATCAATTAGGTGACGATAAGATCACTGTCCTTATGGCTGATGGGTGGCAGAGTTGTGCCTCCTTTCTTTTTATAATTTCTTCTTTCTGAAACGACTTCATTAGACTAGCCATAAAATTCATCGTTCTGTTGTGAAATAGGACCGGGTGGCAGGGTCCTCTGTGAATTTGAAGGGACAGGTGCCTGCGTGTCTATATACAAGTTCATATTCATAGATGAAGAACCTTATTCAGTTCTTATACTGTCGTATTGGTTCATGTATGTATTTCATGTATGTGTATGATATATATCCGTGGAAAATATACAACTTCATAAACATATGCAGAGGTCGATTAACGTCCCTGAAAGCCGATTTGCATCTCAACTATCTTTCAAAGTAAATAGAAATGTTTTAGCATGTGATATATACACGGAGAAATTTTTCTATCCGGAATCACCTTATTCATGTGTGCGTACAGTAAAAACAAAAATGTAGAAATCAGAGTAACTTCGTTGAAGTTAAATGTAATGTTATGTCATGAAGTAAATTACAAGGATTTGTCAGATAGCAAATGGATTAGCTACATTTCTTATATGGATCGTTTATCTCGAAAGTGGTGTAAGTCCATCTTTGAAAAATGCACTTCAATGTGGAATTCTCATGAAATGAACACGTATTACGTGATATCTCGTTTTTGGGAATGGACACACCATTTTCGAAATAAGCGGTCAATATTAGTGTGATTATGCATGATCTCAATGATAAAATGGTAAAGTTCTGTGATGCTGTGAGTTTTGGATGATTGATGCAGATATCTTCTGAAAAATTGGAAATTATAGAACAAGGGGATTGTCTAGAACTGATATAATTCCAAAATCATTTTTCCGTCAATTTTTTGATGTTGTACAGCTTATAGAATAAAAATCATGCTATGATTCATGAATATGAGAGTGTGTTTCGTATTATAAGTGAATGCTGACACTGGAATATAGAAATAGGATGAAATTCTAACGATGATAAAAAACAAACGAGAGTAGGGCATTTTATTGGACCCTACACTATCTCATCTATTACAAAAATTTATGATATCTCGTTTTGCTAATGATATTTAAATTTTTACAGGTATTACACTGCAATAGAAATTCATTGTGGCGTCTTTATAATTGATGCCAAGCTTGTAAAAATTCTCTCCACTTATACCGACATGTGTGTGTACAAAAAAGGAACAAATGTTGTGTGTGTGAATGATAATTATTATGAAGAAGGGAAAGAGAAATTGCATGAATTAATTGATATGAGTAAAAAAAATTAACATAAAATTCCCCATAATAATAAAATAAATTTCTCCAAATAATTCGTTCTTTGATAGACATCACTTTTATAGTGATGTTTGGAGCTTTTTTATTCCCCAATTTATTTTTTTCTTCAGTGGCTATGATAGATAATTTTTGGACCACCAACATTGCGCGAGAAAAATAATTTCTCACGATTAACAGTGAATTATCTAGATTTCGTTCTGTCGAATTCACGCGATTAATATAATTAGTATAAATAAAATTAAAAAAGAAAACAAATTGTAGCGATAATTTTTACAACTGTTTCCACTTTATTTTGTATCCCACGTATGTTTATGTGTATTCATATATATTCGTACAGTATAATAGCCTTGGAAGAAATAAAAGTATTTCAGAGAGAAATATAGAATTCAAATTAGAACTTCGCGAATGTGTGGATAGCGAGGCATGAAAAACAAAAGTTTTTGTGGTTTTTAGAATGGGGCGAAGGGTTGGAGAGTAAAAAGTATAGTTACAAAAATGTATTCATATAAATGAGTGCATATGTGCATATATGTATACATATACGTGTGTGTGTGTATGTGTAAGTGTTTGACAGAAGAAAAAAGGGTAGCAGAAGCCGTGTGAGATATCGTGCGAAGTTATATAGCACTGGTAGAGACAAGCACGAATGAGAAAAAGAGTGAGAAAAAAGAATGAGGGAAAGAGACAAATGAAAAAAATAAAAATAAAAAGATGGACAGTGAAGAAGAGAGCGATGACCACCACGAGTTTCTTGACGAGACAGAGGAAGAGCAAGAACAAGAGCAAGCACGAGATGAAGAAGAGAAAGAAGAAGGCGAAGGAAAAGAAGGAAAAAAATGAGAAACGGGAGGAGGCCAATGGCCATTAGGCGGTCGAGCACCGAGGCTAACCACGGACCCCTTACTTTACCTTAATTATTTCCACGTGACTCGTCGAAAATCTCACGCGCACCATCTAATGAATACTAATTTTCAAACTGGGTTCACCCAAATTTCGATATTGCAGAGGCGTATTTGGATGAAGAAGGTTTCATACATATACATAAACAATATAGAAGTTATCTTACGATGCCGCATCCACGCGTTAATAATCCTCATATAAAAAATTTGCTGCAAATTAATTTTTTCCTCTATCTACTATTGCCGCACGCATTCGTTCATGATGATCAAGTTATTTTTATTGAAAGTGGTAAATAACAATTCATTGTTCTCAAAACTCAAAAGGATTTCGTCCTTTGAATTTCGCATTCGAATTTATTCGAAAAATTTACATTGTCGGTTCTTATTTCTTTACAAATGCTGAATTTTAGATCAAAATCAAAATAACATGCTCGAACATGTGGAATGAGCTAATAAATGATAATCCGGAATTGGTCAATAGAAATCACTGACGAAGGGTTGAATAGCAAGGGACATTCTTTGGCGCCACTCTATTATTTTGTTTCTTTTTGCACATTTTTGATGACAGCCATTCTCTCACCCGCCACATTACATTGCCTGCTTGATCAACCTAATTTCGAAATTAGGTTGAATATCCAAATCCCATCCTAGGCCGAACGAGAATAAAATTTAAATCGCACTTTCCATACAAATATTCAATCAATATCAAAATTTCTCACCTGTCCAAATCACCCAAGTAATTATACAAAATTTTCAACTTATGAACACAGAGGTTTTTCCAGAAATTTTCCCAATGTCGCATTCTCTCTGTCGCTGCTGCGTTCAAATCCGTATGAATAGACAAAATGATGCTATAAAAGCGGTTCATTAGCGGTTATCCAGATATTTTTGTATTGAGCGGGTCAGACATCTAAAATATTCATCACATGCAATGATTAACGACATTTGTGTTTAAAAAAATGCTCATGAATTGGGGACAATAACAAAAATTTCTCGTATTCAATGTGAGAAAATGGCCCTCAAACCACATTGATATTCATATTTTCACGTGTATGAAATACCATGAGCTAAATTGAGGCCTACTGAGTGTTTTCACTGGATGTTCATACATTCTATATGGCATATCATACGCAAATATGTATAGAGTGTGTGAGTAATGCAGAATAATTATGCAAAATAAATAAAGGCACGTGTGCAACATTCTTACGCCCTCCGTGGCAATATGTACACATGTAAGTTATGTACATATGTGTATATAAGAAAGTGTATGCGCATGTCTGTGTATATAGTAATATATATCACGTTTCCTCTCATTCCTCATTCACGATACACTGTGCAACACGACGCGTCTCGTCGCACGCGATTTCAACGACCTGCAATTACTGATCTCCCGCGCGGTAGGTATAGGTACCGAAAATTTGCGTTACTTTTTATCCTCGCCGACTCGGGCCCACTCTCATATATGTATGTATATGTACAATGTAGGAATGTATGTATATACATGTATATATCGTCGTTCATTGCCGCAAGATACTTCCAAAGGGGCGAAAAAACACACTCCTCGCGCCACAAGACATGAGAGATTCACTTTCTTTCCTTCTCTTTTATATAAATTTATTTATTTCTCGTCTCTGTTGTTACTTTCTCCATCGCCTTGTTTCTCATCTCGCTCATACCGTCAACCATCACCTTCTTTTACTCTGCTTTTACTCTCGCTTCTTGTTGTGCTGGCAGCTATGTGTACTTATTCGTCTTACTCAGACGTGTGTTTTCATTTTTCTTTTTTTAATATTTTATTTTTGGTTTCGTTCTTATTCAATGGTTTGCTGGTCCTGTTCGCGTGCGCGTATATTTTTGTTTTCGCGTGACAAAAGAGACGTGTTTTTTCTCTTGCCACGTTTTCGGGATTGTTGATTGGAATATTTTTTATCTCTTCTGGATATTCTTTGATGATTTTTTTTCTATTCGCGTTAATGTGCTCGATGATTGTTTGAAATTTATTGAAATTTTTTTTTCTGGAGATCATTGAATATGATGGAGGATGACGAGAATATGATTTGGAACACGGATATGTCACGTCAAAAATGGACTCACAATATTCGAATTCCATTTCCGTTGTTGCGAAATTAGTGAAGTAGAAAAATCTTTTTTGTATTCTATTAATTTATCAAAACCGAGCAACCGATGGAAGGTTTGGAACTTATGGAGGCCAGAAATTAATATTTCACGATCATCGTTAAAGTTTCCATGCCCTTCAATTTTGATCATTGAATTTCAAACTGCGATCGATGAATACCAGGAAAACATTGGAATATCCAAATTAGAATTCGCTCTCTACTTGTCACATTTTTATATGGAGTTCTGAGAAAAAACTTGTAAAGTTTCATACACATGCGGAGATCATTTTCTTTTTTTTTTTTTAATCAAAAGGAAAACATGGTATATAATTGACATAGATGTGAGATTTATTTCATTACGTGAACATAAACCGCCCAATCGGTGCACTGATGAAAAAAAAGATTGATTGAAAGAAGAAATTATAAATTAGATCATGTTTACACATTGATTACGAGTTATATGCGATTCATTGCACAATCATTCAAACACATTCCTAATCAACCGTCTGTGTATCCCCGAAATACGCGTTTTATATTTCAGTTTAAAGATCCGAATTGTATGAAAAGATACTTTTCAAAATGCGTGAACGATAAGTAAAATTTCCCCTCATTTATTCGTGAGAAATTGGAACAGCCATTCTACACATCAGTGTAAAAGTAATATTTGGTTTGATGAAACATTTGAACTGTGCTGGATCTTATTATGTTCTTCCAATACTACAAAGAAGAAATCGCAGAGAGTTGTAATGAACCATAATATACCATTGGGAATTTCACATTTCCCGTAGAAAGTTTAGTCATTTATTTCCACCGCTATAAATATCAAAAGTTGAATGAATATATACATATACAGTTGCGTGTACATAACTCAGTATCTTTGCCCACTCATTATCACACGCGAAATTCGTCTCTTTATTGCATTGTATATTCTTTTTTGACTTATACATTCATATACATTTATATATTATTGCAACGTTTTATGACACGAACCAAAATGAAGCCACGCCCAACTTGTTCGCATTTACACTTGGATGCAATTTTTGGAGCCATTTCAAATACATAATACGATACCTTCGCGGGTAATTGCACAATTTGAAGATTTTCGTGAAAATATTTGTCGAAAGCGATACATATTTTAACCGGAAGTTATAATTATTTCAATTACATATCACACGCACTGTATTGAAGTGATACTCAAGATGAATACCTGCGAGAATTCCTCAGATAAATTGAAATAAGAAATAAACAGGTCAATAAGTAAACTATCACTCGGATAATCAGAAACAGAAAAAAAACGAATAATTCCAACCTTTGAAAAATATTTTAAACGCAACCTTGGTCGTTCCCCAAAATTTCCAAATTAATTCACCGTCAATTACACAACCGCACAAGGTATATTTGTTCGGATGTATATATTTTATTTATAGGACTTCTATGGTCAACGGTCTGAAATAGTCGCAAATTCTATGTCATTGTGTCAAAAAGATCTTCGGATATATTTCTGAAACCGTTTTCCCCTCGACAATTACTAACTACACCCAAGCGAGCTACTTTTGTTCCAAAATCCCACTGTAATTTTCTCGTTTCTAGAATGGTCATTGAGAATTGTAGGGATATTGTCTACTGGCTTGTGCGCACGACTATTGGGTCAAACAATCATTGGCTGAGTATCTATTTGAAAAAAAAGGACGAGTCGTGCGCCCGCCCAGATGTATCGCAATGGTTCATACATACACACACCGATGCAATAGACAAATTTGTGGTTTACATTATGAGAAACGCCAAATGACAGGGACACGCGAGAGCAATGATGGTAGAATGAGATTATTATAAATGGAATCTTTTTTTTCAGAAATGTGATGAGGCGCCACAGGAATTTTCGCACTCATCGTATAGATTGGGCAAAAAAAATGGACTGATTCAACGAAATTTAAGTGAATCAGCTTATTTTTTTGTCTTTGTGGGAGTTTTAGACGAGAAAGATGTTGCTACGTTCATAGAAAATCAAAGGAATCGTTATGGATACCGACAGTGGTAAATACCGATGGGTAAGCTGTGGTAAAAATGTCATGCGTGAGATGATGTTGGTTAGTCAATAGAATTTTCCTTTTTCCGGAAACGCTGAACGTTTTAAAATTAAAATAAAACTCTTTGTGCAGTGAAATTGGTGAAGAGAAATTGAGGAAGTCCAACTTATTCAATGAGTGTTTTGTATATAAGAAAACTAAGAAATATTATAGGAGTTCATGAATTTTGTTTGTTCATTATGGCACGACAGGGTGATGCAATGTTCTGATGTTTTCGAACGAGACCAGATTCGTTTGACATTCATTCCAGATAGTCAAGTTCAATCATCGATTTATTCGGAACTCCTAATAAAACAGAAGACATCATGCATTAATGAAACAAAAAGTTTCTTCCAGCTATACGAAGTCGTATATTTTCCAGTAATCTCACTTGTCGCATTCCCGATACCGTTAATGGTCTTTACAGTGCTACTCACCATGTACTACTGGATAATCAGAGAGGTCATCACAGAAAGGACCCATATGAAATATCTCCCTTTCTTCTTGATTCACGTTTTTACCAAACATTCATGAATGCAGCATTCAATCAACGTTGAAACGATCGTTAATGAGAAATTCACATCTTCGAGTGCTGTACCGGAAATGAAATATTGGATGAAATTATGACATTGATATCGATTCCACATTATTTAATCCGAAAAATGAAATGATTAATCGCAATGTACGAAAACACAAATCTCATTTCACAAATCTTGTACTATTTGAATGCTCACGGCTATGGATGAGGAATATTCATCGACTGTATCAAGAGTGTACCACTGTCAACGAAAATAACGAATGAAAAAACTCAGAAGTGTTTGATGGAATGTTCGATACCTCTGAGAAACAATTTTCATTTCTTCATTAATTTATTTTCCAGTTTATCTGGGAAGGATATACACGTTCATGATCATGTTGGTTGGGATTATATATTTACGTATGATAATAAAGTCACTATAAAAATGCATCGCGAATTTTTAACGTTGAAATGACGAAAAATATCGAAGCTTTTATACATACGAAAAAAATTCCTTCAGCGTGTAATATTATACAGTCTTCAGTCACGTTATAGCAATCATGAATTTCCATAATCCTTATCCTCATATCGTATGGCTCGTGCGTTAACGACTGTGGTGTGCTAGGATATATATACGTGTTCTGACGTGTTTCAACACATATATACATGTATGTATGGCCTTTGCAAGGATTTATAAACACGAATTGCGCACTGGACGCAATCACGTCGCGGCACACAAGGACACTAACAACTTCGGGGCTTTAAAACCTGCACATGATCTACCTGCGTTCTTTGCATTTTTATTCATTCTCTTTTTGTTTATATTCTTTATTTAATTCTTTTTCCTCTTCATTCGATACGAAACACTGTTTGTTCCCACCTTGACATTATCACTTGCACCCATTCGCACCATAATACAAATCAAAATCAGCTGAATGAAACGTGAAAGACTTTTTTTTCCTCCATCAAAAATCGATGATCATGATTACACTAATGAAATGCAAATTATGATGATTAGAAATTTTATCTCAGTTGATGTGTGTTGATTTTTTTTTTAATACAGCGTTGTTCATGTGGTGGATAATTATTTTTTGTTCGGTCCATTTCCTTTCGATATCTATCTATTATGTATATCTATTGGTAAAGCTATGTGTATGTTTTTGATGTCATGACGCAATGCGAGTACACACGCGAAAAATACCAAAGTGACATGATCGATCTGGTCCATCGCCCGTCAGCTCGTATTATATACGGGGCATTGAAGCGCGCCAAACCGGATAACAAGTTAGGATGAGAAAAATTAAAATTATACTTCGTAAGCGATATATATTCATTCGACGGTTGTCTTTGAGATTATAAATGAATTGATGAAGAAAAAAGAGAATAAACGCGGTGAAAGAATGGAGGAGAAAAAAAAGTTTGAAAAAATTCATCCATAAAATATAGAAAATTATTCCCGAATGTTAATCAGATTATTAAAAGAAATATCGAAGAAACTGTAGAATGTAAAGAAATAATACATTTTCAGAAATTGATTTTTGATTACAGACTTTTGACCGATTCGTGTGCATCTGCTCGTCAATCATGGAATTTATTATATAGGTACACTCCAAAAAGAGGGGTATGTGTGGGGATTAAGAGGGAGCGACGGGAATTTCAAAAATGATGAAATCGCTCGTTGTCATGGGGGTGGAGATCATCCTAGAAATCGGTGTAGTTCAAACCTTATTTTGACTTAATTTTTTTTCCCTCCTACCTTTATACTTTAATGCATCGACCTGTATCATCGCTTGCGAGTTGATTTTATTCATTTCCAACAGATTATGGAAGTCTTGATTTTTTTAGTATAATTTTCAAACATCCCTCTGAAAAAATTTAGATGGATTTGACTTAACTGTAATTACGTCCGTGGAGAAATGGAATTGATTATGAATGTGAATTCTTTGGCAGGTATTTCGTGATTTGGAATGTTGGAAGAATAATAAAATTAACAAATGAATTTTCCCGAAATTCAATTCGCGTTAGTCACGCAAATTTTATGCATTTCACGAATGACTTTTTTGAAAATTTTTTTCACTTTGCACGGCGTTACATCTTCATAAAACTCAAGGAAAAGTTATTCATGAGTATTTATTTGTCATTTGTTCGAAAAATAATCGAAAATGCTTCAATGAGGTAATCAATAGATGAGACCATCAGATGGGATTGGATAAAAAGTGAAAGCAGAAAAATAATAAAATCCTCGCAAGATTTTTATTTATTGAGAAGATTATTTCCCACCTTCTTTTCTTTCAATTTTTCGATTAGCTGTGGATTCATTTCACTTCACAAAAGTTAACGATGATATCGGAATGAATTTTTCTCATCTGTATCCAACTTCATATAACAGTTCCGCTTTGTTCTGCTTCAACTGTAGCAACTGCAAACAAGAGGTATTGCTCTTGTGTATAAATGTATCCAAATAAAGAGAGGTGTGTGAGTGCGAGGAGGTTTTGAAAAGCACAAGAATAAATATCTATACTCGAGCATGTGTATCCACACTCATATTACCTACACAAATGGAAGAATAAAAAGAATGAGACATTTAAATGAAATGGAATAAAAGAAGAAAGAAAAATGGATAAAGAGAAACGATACAAACGAAAATGTGTGCATGCGCACGCTGCCGGGCCTCAGACGAGAGTATAAGAGAGATACGGCCGCGCGCGGAGTCGAGTTCGCCGTCAGTTGAGTTTGGGCCCGCGCGGCCGCCCGCGGCAGCTTGGCAGCGACTAAATGATTTACCAAACAATAAATCCTTGCAAAGATACGATCGGACTCTTGGCGAACGGCACCAACAGAGCCTGGGAACGAATGTGCTCAACGCGCGCGCGCACACACAAATTCGATTGCGAATTTTGTGCGCACCAAAAACGCGCGTGTGCCTGATGCATCATCGACAACATCCTCACGCGTCGTTCAACGTGAAAAAGGAAGAAAAAAATGGAAAAATACAGAATAAAAGAAAACAGTAAATAATACATTCCGATGTACCAATTAATTTAATTACTGCAGCAATCAATTTTATTTGCACTAATACCGCGAGACATATCGACTGGCTTGAATATAGCAATTAATATCTGCATATCTGAGTAAAAAGTTCAAGGAGGAATTGGAGACTCCATTTCGAATGGTGCCCTAAATTATCCTCAGAATTATTCATCCAAAAATTGGCCAGTGGGAAATAATTCAAGACTTTCGGAATCCTGATGAGTTAAAATTTAACAATTTATGATATATCAGCAATTATCCACTGGTATGACGTGGAAAAACTTTCGAAAATCTCAACAGGAAACAAATGAAGATTTGCATTTATAGATCTTCACCCGGAAACGATTCCGTGAAATTTATAGCACGTGTGACAAAATTTATAAATTTCTCTTTCCTCTTTCATTTTTGCGACGGCATATTTTTCCCCAATGGCTTTCTCAAAACAAACGAACAAATAAAAAATCACATATTGATATTTCACGCGGTACTTGATAATTATAAAGTTCTTCAATTTACTTTTTCCGCCTTATTATGATTGGTGACGAACCTTCATAACATATAGAAGAGAAAAAATGATCTACACGTCATTGTGAAATAAACAATCTCCTAACCAAACATCATCACATCCCCTGGCCTTGCACCTCCTTCCAGATAATTCTACAAAAACCTTCAACCAACACAATATATCACCCATTCTTCACCCTGTCATTCCTCTATCATCAACAATATCAATCCGCCCCTCTTTTTCACCACCAATCATCAATCCCCTACTCAATATTCTTCAACCTCTCCCCCCGAAAACAATAAAAATAAATTCCTTCATTCTCCATTCAAGAAGAAGTAACGGACGACATAATCTAGACTCCACACCAAGCGCAGATAGAAATGAATGAAAGGAGGCGCACAAAATGCAACGAGTAAGTACCTGCGTATCTCTCTTCCTCTGCTCGAACATTTACGCACAGCCACACATGCGAAAACATAAATATACACATTGGTCTTGCAATGTATATACAAAGGAGTTGTAGCGCTATAGCAAGTAAAAGAGTCGAGTTGAAGAAGAGCATATCCTTTGCGCCAAAGTCCGGAGGCATTAAATCAAGTTTGGTCGGTTCCCGTACGCTTCCAAGCCCCGCGTCTCTATATAAAACTATACATACAACCGCGCCCCTTTCCAGTCTTCACAGTCTTATATCTATCTTTCTTTATTCCTCTTTCATTGTATGAGTTTGTAGTTTATGTACATTCACGCATGTGTGTATATTTGGATCATTGGCCGTCTCTGTTTTTCGCTTTGGATATCACCGTGAGAGGAAGAAGTCGAGTCGAGGGGGCTGCTCGTATAAACCATCTTCCTGATCGTCTCTTGCACCTCACTCTTCTTCTTCCTCTTCTTCATCATCTTCTTCTACTTTCAAGCATTCAACAACCTCCTGCCTCTCCTGTTTCACCTTCATTCTGTTATGCGCCTCCGCACCACCGTCGTCGTTGCCGCCACCGCCGCTCCCGACTTCTCCTTCTTCCATTCATCCGCGCAAAACCCTGTCGGATATCTCGCTCCCATTTCGCTTTACGTCTTTGTACATATAATACGCTTTGTACGCGGCATTTCTGCTATGTATGAATGTGTTTGTATGTTGGGAGGGCAGAGCAGGAGGTTGAGGCATTCGCATCAGGAAAGGATCTCATCGCTTTGCGTACGTTGCCCTACGATATTTATTTATGGATTCGTAAATACTTTGTTGTATTTTACGACTTGAGACTTTAGCTGAGATTTATTTTGTTTGCAAACAGGTACACACGATCGGGTTTAATTTTTGTAATTGTTTCTTGTGATACGAGTGTAATTTGTTAAAAAATTGTTTCACCATTGAATTGATTGAAATATTTTCTAGGGAATTTAACGGGGATCGATTTTATTCGTATCGTATCACACAGACGTCAGTTGTCAGCAGTGGAATTGATATACAAAAAGATTTTATTATTTCATACAAACGTAAATGTCTACACCTCACATTACCATGATGGCTGTATACTTTACATAAATATCAAAGGAAAGGGGCGTAAGAAAATGGGGCTTACTGTGTACTTACATACAAAATGTTATGTATATTAATGTATGAATGTAACCAAAGGGGCGCACGAGTATAAATCTTTTCATTCACATGAGGATGTATGTGCATATATAAAGAACGGATATGGACCATAACAAGAAAAAAAATCTTTTGAAAATTTCCATTCCTATTTGTATAACCATCGAATAATTTCAATGACGATATGTCTCTTTATACACCATGGGATTTTTGGAACGTGTTCTCTTTGACATTAAGTGAGTTGGCACGCGCTCTTTATGCATTCTTGTATTCGTATGTATTCTAATTTTTTTTTTTCGATCCATCTTACTCGCACTGTTCGTGTGGATTGTCGCACTCAAGAAATAAACCCTTTTGCAATGAACCAGCATGAACGCGTTCAATCATCTCGTTAATCTTTCGTCGTTTAAAAACGTACTAATAAATGTACCGGTGAATAATCGTGTTCACTAAGCGCCGTGTCTGCGGTCACGCGGAAGAGGATAAAGTGAATAATATAAATAAAGATATATAGAAATGTGAACTTTGGGGACACGCGCACGGAAATTCAAAAATGAAGATCCAACTGGGCTTCGAATTTTAATTAGCCTTTAGTGCGCGAGGAAAGCTTATAGTCTTGTTAATGGTGAAAACTGACCACACGGTGTTCAGTGTATGGTAAATACTCTTCTTCTGTGTTCCATGTAGACCGGATTTACTCGACCCAGATTAAGTGGCCAACATGCAGTCTACTAATAATCTAGTTTTAATAGATGTTAATCCGAGTTCAGACCGTGCTAAACCGGCTGCATGCCCATTTCCAGCTAAATAGGTTGACGAGCACACCGGCTCTCTAATTTGAGTATTTTCTATGTGTTAGCATTCGGGTGCTAGTCTGTGGTCGAAGTTTTCATTACTCATCCTAGGCTGTTTTGTCATGTGAAAGTGGGATCACGTTATTGGAAATGCGAGTTTTGAGATATTAGTTTGTTGTGCAAATGGAATGAACGATGGATGTATTCGAGGCAGATCTTATCATACATTAAATGTACCACGCGCATTGTACGGAGTGTGAAGATAGTTCGTCGTTCAATTCAATGACTGTAATTGAGTTCGTTAATGTTTGGGGGATTAAATATTGGAGGAGACGTTTGTTATATCATTTTGAGAGAAGTGAATGCAATAAAATAATCAACAACTCAATGTGAGTTATTCAATATCCTCAGGTTTATAATTGTTCCTTGGAATATTCCGAACTCATCATATTCCTAAATGTTTAAATTCTCCAACTATTTAAAAACAAGCGTGAAAAGAAAATACTGTGTGAGAGGTATTTGATCTTCCTCTTGCTCTCGTGGAGATAGATACCCTGAAAATCATTGATCATATATTATCCAAAATTCCGACTAATCGCTGAAATAAATGATGCGTGTGAAGTGAAATAGTCAATTTTCAGTCCATCTAAATCTCTCTGGCGATCATCACTATTTTATATCGATTCAACAGATCTGGTCGCAATTGCTGATCTTTCTTTTTTTCCTCCCCTGTTTCCCTCTCATCCTTTTTTTTTGTTTCATTCATTTATTAATTCTTTGTCGTGTCGAAAGACATGTATGCATTCGGTAGTTGAACGAATTCTTCGTGATATCACGCCGGGAAGAAAACAAATCGACTGACTCATTGTTTATGAGGCTTTTGTGGGCCCTGAAACGGAAGAAAAAAAAAGTCGATGAATCAAGAAAGAGGAGAAGAATGGATGTTCTCAAGAGTATGCGTTATGTATATACATGTATATAGATGCCGAAGCGATTTATATTTCTCGCGCCACCCACAGTCCGAAAAATTCGTTTAAATGGGGAACGATTAGTTCCACTTTACACTTTTTTCTTTTCATATACATCCATAAACGTTTCATCGGAAAAATCAGTGCGTGTACACATACCGAAATATTTCATGTTTTAGTGTTACATATCAAGAGAAATAATTTAGCTGGCAATTTGTATTGGGTGCAATTAAAAAATGTAAAAAATACAAGAAAGAATGGAAAAAATATGTAGACGTGAGCTTAATCGATTCAGCACGAAGTCAATTAAAACGAATTGGTATTTTAGAAACATGGATAAGGATGACAATTATTTTTTCGATGCTTCTGCCCACACAGAACGTTAATTATTGGAAAAATTTTGCGGTACTATCACATTATCAAGTTGTATCTTTATGAGTGAAAAGAATTTTATAGTGATGTATGATATCTGGAACGTTTGAAAGTAGTGTCACGGTGAGGTAATAGTGACATACGGGCGCAGCCAAACATGGAATGTCGCAATAGCCTCGAAATGCTATGACTTTATAGTAATTAATGTGAGTGGTGTTGAAAATGATTACGATAGAGGTCGATCCGAAAGTGTAAATTCCACTGAAGAATTTAATGTGAGCACTGAAACACTATTTGGAGGGAAAGTGAAATGCAATTCATAGAGTCGATGGAAATATCTTTAAAGTCCACAAAAATCAATCGAATTACTTCGCACTCATCTAAGTACAATATAAAATATCGAAAATGATCTCGCTCATGATAAAAAGAGTAAAATTCAAATCTATCAATAGATTAATTTAAATTAACAATTACAACAATAATCATCTACTAAACAAATTCCAGTCGCTGATGGTAAAGTGATGGAATTCTCATAAAATTGTATGTTGATTCGACAGACCAATTTTCACAATTCAAATAATCGAAACGTCTCATTAATCAACGCGCAGAGATTTATCATGAAAAGGAAATTATATAAGAAGTTATACTTCTTCATTAATAAAATAGTGGGGTATTTATACCTATATATTTTCCTGCATTCGTATATATTTATATATGTATATCTTCGAAGATCTCAATTTAATCGCGTCGATTTTCCATTCTGTCATTATCCACAGTACCGCCGTGCGCCTCAAAGACCGGTTACTCAATTTTCCACGCATAAATCCACGGAGAATTTCCAATATGCCCATATACATATATGTAAGGTATGTATCACAAAGTACTTTATATTAAGACTTAACGAGGTTTCTCAATGAGGATAATTCACTACGGGCAAACTTCGTTTCCATACCTCATTCTTTTATTCACCTCGTTCAATCGTCGATGTGTATAATAATGTACAGCCTAAAATTTCAAACGCGCGTTCGTTGAACTTGGGGATGTTCTCGTTCGATTATTCACACTTTATTCAATATACCGGAAAAAAATTTTGTTAAGTGGTATTTATTTTACAGATTTGCATATTTTTCAACAGCTCACGAAATTTTGGAATATTACACACGTTATTGGAGATGTCAGTGAATATTCAGATTTTAATTTGAATTCCGTTTGCTTCCAAATAGAGAGGGCGTGATAGTGACCGTGAGAATCTGGAATTTGCATTTTGAGGAAGTGTAAGATCTTTTGATTTTTTGTGATGTGATGTCAAATCAATGTGACAGTCGATTTGTAGTTGGTCCAATGGGTTATCGTAAATGATTGTCAATTTTCAAATTCGAATAAAAATGTATGAAAACAGCAGGAAGCTATGATGAAAGTTGATTGGGGAATCAGTCTCAACAAATCAGTGATTGATAGAATTGTTCCAGTGTTTGAATTACTAATTTAATTTGAGAGTATAAATTGAATATGTTCCCTTAAAGTCATCTTTTCAATTCGTACTCAGTCATCGGAAATATACTTGAGTAATCAGTTCTTTCCAAATTGAAGTCAGCGGAAATGTAGACTTCATGTGGGCGGATGTTTTTTTCGGCTCGGGGATGGACCTGATTTGGTTGATAATCTCCGAATCTAATGGACCAATCTTGTTCTTTAATTGAATTGTGTAGAGAATTGTGAAATGATTTTACTAAAAAGTTGAATTGAAGACGTGATGCTTCTGGAGATTGATCTGCCTGAATTCGAAAAATTATGATAATTATCGCATTGGATCATGAAAAAAAAAATCTAATGAAATTTGCGATGGAAATACCTTTCACTGGTCAATTACGTAAAACCAATTCGTTCGTACGAATGAGAAAAATGAATGAGTTAATTCCATGAAAAAAGGTGGAGAATTTTGAAGGTACGCTGTGCGTTCAGCAGGAGTGTTGCCTATCGTCTACCCAACCACTTCATCGAAGAGGTTTAAAAGTCAATGGGACGTCAGCAAACAATCGTGAATTATGTGAAAAAGTTATCTCCTTAATTCACGGCCATCATAATGGATTATGAGGAACTCAAAAACATCTGAATAGTTTGTTGATGATCCACTGGTGTTATACAAATCTGAGTAGAAAGTTCCACTGAACAAAGAGTGGAAAGAAAATAGAGCCTGTAATTTCAGAATGATTATCCCCTATCTAATGGATTTTGTGCTTTATAATTTAGTTACTGCTGGAACTGTTATTTTATATACACATGGATGCAAGTTTCTAGATATGGTAATCGAGAATTTTTCAATATTTACTACTGACTACTGAAGTGTTGATAGAATCGGCCGTTCTGGTCGACGTCAACTTGAACTGAACAAACATCAAACATCAACTGAATTATTCATTAATGTTCCCATTCGTTTTTTGCACGCTATCATCACTGTAATTATTCCATGACTGATAATATTTAGTCGAATAATTGCATAAATTCAAATACGATATCAGTGCATATATTGCGTTTCAGTCACTATACAATTTGATCATCAGCTACTGATTATTCGTCACATTAGTTACATTTTCCGACATCCACTTTTTAAATTTTCCATAATTGTCTATTTTCTCATGCAAACGTAATAGCTCAATCTCACAGGGAAAAGTATTCATCAGAACGATCACAAATTGTCGTGAAATTTACACGGTAATAGTCTAAATTGTGATTGATGGTCATCGCAATGATGCCAGTTGGTGATTGTTTACATTTGTAGCAATAAAATTATAGAAGTTACGATGTCATGAAGAGAAAATTATGAATTTTCTCATTATTTGGATTGTAATTTTGATGTGCTGTGTGCAACCCGCCCTGTAATACATTCAAAATGTCACACCTGTTCTAATAATCGCGGTTTTTATTCAACGCAGAAAAAGATTATAACTCTTTACGGAATAGTACTATTCGCATCAATGTGTGTTATGTTGATGAAAGTTTTCATTGTCACTGTTATGCCTGAGGAAGCACGCCGATGGTGATTTGCGGGATTTGAAGTCTTCAGACTTCTGATAAATGTTACGCTTCTAACTAGAATGAATACTTTGTCTCTCAGAATATTCAACACTTTGATATTTTTTTATTTCCTCACAGTGCTACGTTTCAAGGAAATATATCAGTATTTTCAACAGACGATCAATACCGGAGTAATGTTGGAAGTCTTGAAGATTTGAAAGATTCAAGATATCAAGAGATTAATATTAATCCTGCATTGGAGATATACTTTACCGATCCAGTATTAAAAGAAAAGTTGGTTACTGATCATTTTAAAACCATTGATGAAATGATCGGGAAAAAATCTGCGGTAAGAATTTGTGAAATCATGGTCACCGCGGATTTTGTATCTAAGCATAATTCGCACCTGTCAAAGCGACCCATCGGTAATGATATGGTTCTGTGCTACATGACAATTGGTCGCTGATGGTGCGATTCGACCTATTCTTGATGCAGTTGGACTATGCTGAACTCTATTGTAGAATATTTAACAGTGAATTTGGAAGTGTTTCTGAAAGGAACAAAAGAATTGTCGCAATGCCTGGAGTAGACGTTTGTCCGATAAATTCGACAATGCTCGAGTTTCCATTGATCATTTTCGCAATTAGTCTCGTGTCGGCATCTATTCTCTTTGCACTTGAATTATTGACGATGAATAGATTTATCAGAGAACGAATAAGAAGTCGATATTCGCAGTAAACTTCAGTCGTTGTTGCCAGATTTTCTACATGTCACTGCAAGTAGGGGGATTCGTAGACGATGAAAATTGATTCATAGTAAACCCTCGGACATGTAGTTATAACATTTGCATAATTTCGTGTTTGAATCTTGCTGATGACACCATTGATACCGATGATTGAACCGGAGATTCATATGGACGTTTTGCGTCAAATGAAAACAGTTCGATTATGGATTGTAAATGTAATCGTCTCTTTGATATAATAAATATTGTTGTTACACTTTGTCAGTTAATCATGAATTCAACGTTGTGAGAATATCGTGGGTTTTTTGATGCATAATCGAATACGAATGAATAGGATCAAGAAAGTGGAAGTTCAGATTAATCTGAAGAGGTTGTTTGTTTTAAATCGACATACACGTGAGATTCGATAAAAACAGATCTCACAGTTGGAGATTTCCAACTAAACATCCAAATTCCCTGCAGTGAAAGATAATCGTTTACAGCATAGCACGAATTTTTTTCCTACGTCGCTCCTATCGTCTTGCGGTTGTTCAAAGAAACTTCCCAAAATCACCGCCACATCATTGACTCACAATGTACTCCTCCCTTGAGAACAGCAAGAACGATAGCCATTTACCATACAAGAGAGGGCGGAAATTAGTTAAATGAAGTTCAAAGAAACGTCGAAAGCCTGTACCAACACCGATACATTTTCCCACGAGATCTTTCACCCTCATCTTCTATGTGTTTATTCTCTCATTTCTCTCCCACTTTGCCTTCGGACCTCCTCTGCTTCCATCCTCTGCCTCACCTTCTTTCACTCCAATCACCCATTCGTCGTTTCCTCTTCAATGACCCGAGTGAAGAAGAAAAAGAAAAAGAAAGAAAATAAGAAACATATGCATATACATACACACTTCCTCTATGCTCTGTCTTATTCTTTCTCTGGCACTCCACTCACTCGGTGTACATCTCTTTGGCAAACTCGAACGATATTTATCAACGTCTTGGATACGAATCAGCGAGGCTTCATTTACAAGACAAAGCTGATGCCGTGGTGGCCAAGGCGAATGTCTCTCGGACCTCACAGTGGATATATTCGCGGTGGTTTCAACAACGGCAGCTACTGCACGCCCCGTTTCAGCTATATACGTGTCTACATATCTCTCTTTTTCTCATATATACTCTTTGATTGCACGTATATATGTACGCGCACGGCCTCGATATATAAACTTCTTCAGAGTCATCCAACTCGCATATACAAACAACAGCAGATTTATATATGTGTTCATATGGATGCACAATCTCCACCCACGCAACTACTCGGCGAAGGAGGACTTAATTCGCTTGATCGGTAGATCCGATCGCTGAAAACACGCTCGAAGAGATATTCGGTTTCGAAAGACAATCGGCCCCTCCGACGGCGTCTTAATTAGTAACTCGATCCAGTGGTGAACTAGAGAACCACCGGGTAGGGATATCGTAGCCGTGATTCTTCAGCGTCTCAAGAGACGTAGTATCTTTCCCTACTCTTTTTACTTCATTTATCTCTTTTCTCGTGTTTCTCTTTATCTATGGCCCTTTTTGATATGGACATTTTTCATTTTTATTCAGTTGGTTCGATTTTGATGTTTGCGAGTTTGGAAGTTGGTCTCAGTGACAAATGTATTTTGGTGTCATTCCGTGGTGTCATGTTAATATGAATATTCGATAGACGATGGCAAACTGATATTATGGATTCCAGATCGGGAGGAAATTTGTCAATCAGAACAGTCAACTTCATTTTGAGACAGTTTCTCGTTGCAAGAAATGTACGGTCAAACGGGAATTTAATTGTAAGATTTAAATCATTCTCAAAATCATCTAACACTAGGATTTGAATGTATTATGTAAATATTATTCTTTCAATCAGTCCCCCTTTTTCTCTTTCTACCGTTATACAATAACTACTGCAACATAATAATATAAGATTGAAAAATAAAGACGTCAATTAAAAAAGATGTCATCTTAAGTTGACATGTCTCATGAAGATAAAATTGATACATAATCTTCAAAACTAATTCAATGACCAAAACATTGACACATCACTACAACCTGGCATGATAATCAATAAAAATTCTTTTGCTTATAGGCATGTTTGGTTGATCACATAATTTCTTTCTTATGCATATAAATATTCATGTCACTACGGTTTCCATGAGATGTATTGAGAAATTGAAAATGTTTTCTTTAATATTTTATTTTTATCTATAAAAGTAATGTCAACTGATACATAGTAATGAAACATTTGGAAGGATAAAAATAAAGAAATTAAATAAAGAGCCAAGTCTTGTACATTTATTATACAACAAGGTGAAGAACGGTGGATCGATCTGCATTGGCGGCAGCATCACAACCCACACTCATCGCACCAACACATAATTTTTTATGGCTAACCGATATCTTGTGTGAGATAAGATCGGCAAAATGAAGGCGTCGCTTTTGGGCTCCTGTTAAAACTCCTCGCGGCTAATCTCATATGGGAACTTATATTTTTTTATATAGCACCTCATGCATTCACGCGTTAGAATTGTTAACAAGGTATCGGTGATGATGTACAGATAGTACCATCAAGAACGCACGATAGCAGTCCTCCGGCAGTTCTAGCTGCTGCGGTTAATGAGAGTGTTGCTTTGGTGTGAGATGTTAGGCGCGCATCTGACACAATCGTCTGTCACGATCGCAGTATCGATCTCGTCATATGTTAAATGCATCGGTTTTTTTCTTCTTCCAACTTTCGTTCACTTCTGTTGCATGACTATGCGATTGAGGAAACAAAAAAGGAGATGTTTTCCATTTCGGTTTCGGGGATGGTCTTCATTTGAATAATTGAAGAGTTACTGATCTTTAGTGATTTTTTTCCGTATGAGAAGATTTTCTAGATCGATTCCGTGTGAATGAGGAGAATAATCTGCAATTTGATACGGCAGTTTTTTGAAATATCAATCGAACTGTGATTGAGAACTTCTTCCTTCATTTTCATAAAAGATAAAGAGGACAAGAATGATCGCAATGTTCCATGCCGATTTTTTTGAGTAGATATTGAAATACCGGCTTCAAAATCCTGATGAATTATTATTTTATAACGTTCATGAGTGTGTGAATGAGCACATTGACACTCAAAATTTTATGATTGAACAACAAACAATTTCATAAGAATAAATTGTACGAGTGTTTCTTTCCAATGATCATTACGCACATAAATGTATGATTGCTCAGAAATGGGGGAAACATTTTGTTCCAGCAGTGTCAAGGATGATGGGGAACGGCCGTGTGAATTCACATTGAGCTTTGCAGATCGAGAAATATACAATAACGGTTGGATTGATTCCAACATTAATTTATGTTCTGACTATAATTCACGTGGTGAGCTCCGGGTCGGGACACCCGTTTTTATACCCAATTATCATCCAGGAACAGTCTACCATAATAAAGCAGTGCGTTTATGGCATAGTGATTAATTAATTTCATAACTTATGAATGCAGAGATAATGTACATAAAATTACGAGAGTTATTCGAGCCATTGTCGACATTTATATAAGTTAATTAGTGGAAAATTCAGTCGATGATTTGAATTTCTTATATAAAGTCCCACGACGGAATTGAAAAAGATTTTATAGAATAAGAAATTGGATGTAATAACAATGAAATACCATAATTTTATATTCTTGTTCGTACAGTGAACTGAGTTTACTTTCTAAATAATCCGAGCTCTACAATCATCCAACACAATCACGACAATCATAAAAATCACCAACGCGATCAACCACGAATGCAAATAACATGACCATTTATTTATCTCAATTGAATTCCATTTTTTTTCCGCATAAATCAATCACAATTACGCAAAGCAACAATAATACACTTGCAACACAGAATTTTTTCAAAAGTAATTCAGCCATCCACACATATCATTTTTCTCCCATCGTAAATCAACCGATGAAAAATAATCAACGGAAAATAATTCACACAGCAACAGTTAAACGTTTGTCAATTGATAATTAATGCAGACATTACTAAGAAATCATTATTGGCAATCTCGTGGTCCTTATTCTCCTGTGTGTATAAAAGTATCGCAAGGGAATGAACAGCCGAATTATTTATGCGCGTTTGGAACGAGGACCACTGCGGGTGACGATCGTATTTTCGTCAGTCGCATCGTGGTGAAAAAAAACCGCGATGAGAAAAAAAAAATTCACATATATAAGTATATATATGTAGAGACACTCGTATATTTACATGTAAATGTATCGATGAATCGTTATACAGCAGCGCGAAGGAGCGCGCAAGTTGAAGCAACGAACGAGAAAACGATCGTCGGCCAATGAAAGCCCACCAGGCACGCGCTCACCTCCGTCTTCTTTCACCGGCTTCATTTATATAAGCTATATATTAAGTATATGTATGTGTATAGTAATATAGAATATAGGCATGTCTTGGTGCTCTTCGTCTTCGTCTTGAAGGAAAGAGGATGCCGAAACTATCTGGAGAGACACTCGGAGCAGGTGTATATGAAAAAAATACAGGTGCCTCTGCGCCGAGACATTGAAAGACACATACACGCGCCTATATAAAACCCCATGCTATACTTTGAGGAAGAGTGAAGATAACCACGCACGAGCGCTGTGGCAAACGTCCGAGGGTTGGCATGAATAAAAAATCACTTACATAAATATAAGTGCCGAGACAACTTATCTATATATCTTTATATCAATATAATTTTGTAACGTACCTGCGTTTTTGTTATTTTATGTGTCTATTTGGATATGTTTGCGTTTCTGGTTTTGTCGTTAATAATGATTTAGTGTTATTCAATTTTATTGCTGCTGGTTTATAGTGTGCAGTAGAGCATTTATATCTCGTACAGTCCATATGTACAGAGTTGTTAGCTACGCACTAGAGATTATGGTAATGGTGTTGATTAATTTAATGTTGCGAATGAATATGGCAGTATGAAGTTTTGAAATTTTATAGAGGCATTTTGATCCATTTCGACCGTTTTTGTCACATGTTTCATTCAATATACTTTCACATATGCGAATAAAAAGAGATTGGGAAGTTTATTATATGAAAAAATTGTACGAGCAAAACGAATGTTATGTTGTATGTGAAATATAAATGAACATATATTTTATTTATGACAATTATTGGCTGTTAACAGTTCACTCGATGATATATGAAAAGACATATAGTAGTGAGGAATATAATTATGGGTACAATAAATTAATATTGATGTATATTTTTTCAGATGAAGAAAAAAAAGAATTTTGTTTCCCGTAAAAGACATTTTTCCTCAGACTACGAATGATAGAATTGATACATGAGAGTTTGGATATGATTGGGTTATGTACATTGTTAAAAGCTGTTGGAGTTATAATCAACGATCTCTATCAGTACTTGTCGTATGGGAATTTCATTGCACATGGAGGATATCCCTAAAGTTCCATTCAAGAGGTACCCCATTCTTCTTCACGTGTAAAAAGCTCAGAATAAGAATCGAAAATCTTGAATACGTTGAGAATTGAAGTTTATGAGAGAAATTTTTCGATTTGTATGAAAGAATTGTGTGTAATTGAACTTTCGCGATCATTGTGCATCAAAAATATACGAGAAATTGTGTTTTAGGAGTTTGAATAATAAATTCGAAAGTGCGAAGGCTACCAAAAAATATCATCTGTATATTTTTCTCACGGTGTGAGAAGAAGTATCACATAGTTAATGATAGTCGTGCCCACCTTTATAGAATCCATGGAAGTACCGGCAAAAGAAAAAAAAACCCTTCTCTTAATGGTTCGGTTTGACTTTCGCATGGGGATCAATCATTTTTCTCAATATATTCTTCTTTTTTTTCCCTTCTACCAATGCATCGATTCTCTTATGGAGTTTGTATTGCTGGAAAATGTTTCACCACAAAATTTCTCACTATACAAATCCTGCATTCCCACACATTTAGACCGCAACTGCAGTGTTGCTTCCAAACATTCATTCTATTTCCAGAATCCATAAATACTTTTTACATAATTCGACTTCTTGAAATAATGAAAGAAGAAAAAAAATTGGAAACACAATTAATTATTGAGTGTCTAAAGTCGTACGAGTTCATGATCAATCTTGCCTGATAATCGAAAAATGGCTTCTATACATGTGTGGGTAATATTTTAATTATCCAAACGCATTAAAAGTGCTTCGAGGTAAAATGTTGGTGGGTTTTTCTTTTGCGGGCCTACTGGGATGCGATTAGTCGATGTTATCTAGTTCTGACGCCTGGCGCACAATCGCTCTCCATCTTGAACAAAAATCTACCCTAGGCGCACTCTCTTTTCTCTTTCACTAATATGCATCATGAACATGCCGTCATCTTCCACTCGGATCCTGCATCAATAACAGGGCACTTTTATCTTGGTTTTTTGTTTTTCTCCCCATTGTTTAGTTCCTTTTACTTTCACTCCAAGCTACTTTTTCATATCGTTCTACTTTTCAATCTCCTGTGGTGTAAAAAGTTGACAAATCATCGTTTTTCAATTGAACTTCCCACGTCTCATGATGAATGCGTTCATCAAATCTAGAACATAATTTGACCATCGATACTGAATAAAAGAGACAATTTCTTATGAATCAAATATTAAATTTGAATTTTTTTTTGGCATCACAGATGAATTTTACCATTCCAATTGATAATTATTCGGCGAATGGTTTTACTCTCCAACTTGATTTTGTCCTGGCAAAAATGACTGGAATATCAGCATAACAACTCACCTCGCCCTCATTTCAACTAAGGTTAACCGGTGCTTGTCCTTACTATGCAATTGAAAACCAATTATTGATATGTATGGGCGTAAATGATAAGATGGGTCATTTAAATTGACTTTTGAAAAGTACAACCAACAATTTTAATGAGAACGCTGTAATCCTTCATTCCAATAATATTAGTATCTGTATAGTCCATTATCTGAATTTCATTATAGTCATTATAAATAATGATAATAATAATAAT
>JABMBR010004451.1:0-81695 GCA_018881525.1 Meteorus sp. PSUC_FEM 10030008
ATATATAGTTACAGGACATGTGCTGATTCGAGAAAACGAACAGCGGCTTCAATACATGTGCGTGTCTATTCACACATACATTGCATGTGGACACTGCTATGAATCGTGTTCTCTACAGTGAGAAACATAAACATGTACATGTATAAAGACAACTCACGTTGAGTTTCTAAAGTGTCAATGGTTTTTGGTATGAGTGTGTGCCATATAAACACACAGCATATTTCTCACTGCGCGTTCTCATCATTTTTATGACACGGGAGAAAATTTTTTTTTCAGTCTAACTTTCCCAGAATGCCAATGGACTATTTATACACTCTAATAATGCAACAATTTTATGCAAGAAAAAGGAATATCTTCTACTTTTTTATTTATTCTGGTATTTTACAGTTCGGTTTTTTTTTTATTTGGGTGAAATCGAACTGAATTTTTGCTTTTATGGGTGTTGATGTGGAATTGTCATAATACAGTGATGGAGTCGTTTTGTTCGTTTGTTGTGTAGACAATTGAATGTTTATATTCTGTTGGGTTATAAGGGTGTTTGATAATTTGTGAAGGGGTAGAAGTACGATAAATGTTGAGGATGGATTTTCCGGGAATGTTTCAACAGTTTTGCTGTTGGGAATAAATGACGGAGATTTCAAGAAATCAATCTCGTCACAAGATCATTGACAATGATAGAAAATTTGAGATCTGTTTGTTATTAAATAAAATAATTACACCGCTCGATTTTCATGCATGAGCTTTTCATCACTAAATTTATTGAAGAGGTGTCGGTTAGATCACAAACAAAAATATTCGACTACAAATGTACAATGTCTATCATCACTTGGAGTGGATCTACTTAAGTTTTTCGTTCATCGTTTTGTTCGTTCGTACTACTCAGCTGAGACTTTTACCAAAATCAATTTGCATTACACAAAGTCGAGTGTTCAATTTTTAGTTTTTGGTTGTGAATATTACACCGGCCCTCACTAGTTCCTCATTTTCATTCGGATAATTCTCAATCAATTAAATGATTGGCAGGTTATTACACGTCGAATATTGACGAAAAGAGCGGAACAAAAGGATGTACCAGCATAATTAGACACTTCAATTTGAATATCGGAGTAATTGGGCGTATAGATTTCTATACTGCACTACCAATGCTCGTGTCGGTTCATTCATCAAATTCCGCACATGGTATAACTGACCTGCAGCGATGAAATAAAATTTTCTTTTGAATCAAAAACACTCCAAATAATTCAGATTTATTGTGAATTATTGGTGAACAATATAAAACTTTTCATAGTAAATTTTCAACAAACTCGTGTTGAATAATAAAATTTTCCATTCTGACATTCCAACTAAAAAACTTTTGACAATTGTGAAATGTTCAAATCAGGAAAATTATTGTAAACGAAGATAAAAAACGACGTACAATGAATTAAATTACTGGAATATTTTCAACTTTCATGCATATTTAGTTGCATACAACGATTTTTCATTTTTATTAGAATGAAGGAGGGGTGAAAATGTCGCTATGAGTTACTCACTATGAATGTGGTAATTGTTATTTAAAATTCCAGCCGCAAAGTGAAATATTTTAGTGAGAGAAAAAAAACTGGCGACATAAATCCTCCCTTTACGATATTAAACCAATTCAATCAAAATTAATTGAGATTCCCCATTAGCGTACTTTTTTTTCTATATACGATTTTCAATTGAGTATGCGAGATAGTTGATTGGCTATTAAAGTGGATTTCCAAATTTATGTCGTTATTCATCATGAGTAGTTTCATACTCATAATTTTATCCATATCAGAAAATTTTCACGAGTCATTTTTGTTCAATTTACATTCCATTAGTTTTAATTGAAATGCATTAGGTATCACACCCAATATGCGCACAATATTTTGATGAATTTAGACATGATTGTTCTCAGTCGATACTGACTATGAACGACCAAAATGATTATCAATTCATAGAAAAAATTTCTCCAATCATGAAACTTATTTGATGAATTTAAATCAATTTCGTCATTGATGTTTTTTTTTTAAAATCATTATGAATTATTCATATTTGATTCGATATGTCATTTAGCTCATCAAATTCTACGAAGCTGCTCGGAAGATTCACAAAAATAAATTTTTACACTGAAGCATACGAGATTTTACCTGAAAATTATCATATTTCACAAAATGATCCACTGAATATTCCAGAATCACAGACATACCCGGTATCTATAAATTATTACCGACCTCATTTATGATTAAATAGATCTCATCCACTCAACTATCCAATGGAAATGTGAGTTAACGATGAATTATTGATATTGACTTCTGCACATATTCATAAATGAAATATCAGAAAATGTCCAGTCACATCAACATTTTGAGTCGAGCCTTTCAACATCTAATTCATTATACCTCGAAATAAAATATAGAAATAATAAGCAGAGTTTTAATCCAATTCCACTAATTAAATAATTCCATTGAATAAACATTCATAAATAATTTTCATTTCGAAAATAAATTTTTTGTTCCACATTTTCGATTTTTCAAATCTTTATTACTACAAATGATTTCATTTTATCCTTCATGCACATGTGAAATGTGAAATGTGATGAAATGTTAGGTTAGTAAAATCTGTAACGAGACATCGAAGTTGATCCCGACGGAAATCGGAAGCCTGTCAATTTTTTTTTCTCATCTTCCATTTTTCTTCATATTCTTTTCATTCTCTTCACTCATATTCTGGGAAGTCTCTTTACCTTTCGCTCTTATTCTTGTGTTACCCGTGGGAAGGCAGACCCAAAGTGCCGGCACTTTGTATTCGTCTCGAATGACGTCCTCGTTCCAACGTTTCCTTTACTTCTCTGCTACTGCTGCACCACCATCGTCGTTCCTCAACCCTCTTTCTCTTCTGCAACTTCTCTCACGGGAATCACCTACGTGACTTACACAAGCGTGATTCGTCTCCGAGGAAACAAACTAAACTGGAAATTCTCTCAAATGAAAGTCGAGTGTATGCATGTGAGTGTGTATATGTGTAAAATCACCACAAAATTAACGGCTCGGGGGGTAGTGATGTAGGAAGGGGTTGTGATGAGACAACCACTGCTGTAAAATTTGCTTCGTATTTGTGATTGTGAATATAAAATAAATGAATGGATATTTTCGTAATCTGCTTCCTTCACATTCAATACACACTCAACCCAATTAAGTGTGCGGTCGTCAGTGAAAATTTTCAATGGTTGCTTGATAAAAAAAAATAATTAAAGTTCATACAAGTGGCTATTAATTTTTCTACCCTCCATTATTATTTTTTTTCCGCTTTGTATAGATCTCATATTCACAATTTCGATAAAAACAGCCGTTGGTTATATTCCAAATTTTTATTGTAATTAATCATACGAATTTTCGTGGTTGCTTTCATATTTTTAAATTATTAAAAACCGGATTTTTTTCCTGATGATTTTTGTAAATGCGAAATTTTTATGTTTTCAATTATATTGTTATACATGGATGAGAGTGAACGGACAAAATAAAATTAATTCGATTTATTTATATCACTGAAACATTTTGATGGGTAAAAGAGAATAATGCAAAAAATTTGTTGTTTCGTGCAGTGTAGGACATTTATAGTATTGATGGAAGTTGTGATTTGATATTGGATTTATTGTAATACGTAGAGCAATGCGAGTTGGAGAGATATTTGTTCAAATTGTACATGCGATTACATGGCACAGAAGTTCATCGTTTATTGTTGGTTTTGTTGATGTTATCAGAGTAAATATTCATAGCCAATAAATTCATTCGATTTAAATTTCTCCGTAAACCGAAGAGAAGAATTCAGAATTATTAATGGAAATTCATACAATTAGTGAGATAATAATTTGATATTGTGGTTTGTGATAAACATTTCATAAATTTAATTGATAAGTTCAAACACGCAGAAATAATATTTGAATTATGACGGTTAATAATAAACTATGAGTAAGAGTTTCAATTATTCAATCACCGAAATGAATCTCAGTGGTCTTCTTCTTCTTCTAAACAAAACCGGATATAAAATGTTTTTGAAGTATTTGTTGAAAATTATTCAAATGCTTCGCTCAATCATGTCAGACAATTGAATGAAAATTATTCAATTGAGATGAAATGGAAAAGGATTTGTAACGTGGCATTTCAAAATATGTTGATGAGCTGTGATTTTTCATTATGTAAAGTGATGAGCAAAATCAACATCAGTGGGAATTGTTGAATAACAAAGTAGAGGATATTTTTCCATATTACTATGTACAGGTGTTGGAAAAATATTGATCAAAAGAATTTCCCTCTTTTTTTCTTACATTTTCTTTTCTGCCATCGAAAATGTTTAACAAGGTGAATTGTGACACGATGGGAAAGCTGCCAAAACGATGATTTTTTCTCATTTCATTCTTCATACGATGTTTGAATTTTTTTTGTTTGTTCATTCCTTTTCGATGCCTGTTAGTCTGTTCTGTTAGACACAGTTTTGTCACTGGAGAGAATTTTTTTCTCATCCACAAATTATTAACAATACTAAATTGTTAAAAAAAAGTTAGATTCCGGATGATAAAATATTCATTTATAACAGAGATTGTAATTACTTGAAAGTTTATATTGAATTAATAAATAGAAGATGAATATCAGTGGATAATTAAATTTTCAGTTACATGGAAGTATTAAAATCCTCGGTCTAACTAATTTCGCTCACAAAACAGAGAGGAAGATCATAATCACGATCCTCTACAGTGAAAAAAAAGCAACTGTTATTATTAATTCTCAAACTAAAATTTTCTAAAATTACATTGAATTTCCAACGTTAGTAGCTCCATTTATATTCGAACAAAGCATAATTACTCAGATAATTTTGTAATTACAAAAATTTCAATAGCAAACTATGAAACTTTGTAATAATTGGGATTAAACTCAACAGCAAATAAAAGAAGAGATGTGGAATTCATTAGTTTCTATCCAATACATATCGAATGTTCAACCCCGATGCAATATACACTTTTGTTTTGATTTATCCAAGCAGCAACCACCTGAAATCGCATGGATATACAGCTTGTGAACCACATCGTTGCTTCCTCACTGGTTGCTTGCTTTCTCTGTTATTCTAGTTGGCAAGAGAGAAGTCTCTTGGCGCGAATGAATTCACAGTCAATCTGCTGTCCAATAAACTCCAACCAACGACTAAAAGCAGCGATATACCCTGTTCTATCTCATGTATATCTATGCAGAAAATGGATCTGTTGGACTAGTACGTCTCCTCTTCCTCATTGTCCTTCTCAATAACCGCTTGCAGGCAACCCACATATAACATACCAGGTAGTAATAGAATTTACAAAGTGTAACTCTGCTATATATTGAGGTGGACGACCTATCGATTAATGATCATACTATGTATACTCCTGCATTTCCTTATTGAATTTAGAATTTTCATATTAGACTCTGATGCAATTTCATCAGACAAAATTTGGTTATTCTACCAAAGTTAGTGTATGTGACAGGTAATTTTAATATCATTTCATCATACAAGACAATGTTGAAAATAAAATGTGAACAATTATCTCGATAACTTTTCGTTTAATCGAATGCAGTAGACTTCCTTAAATACTCAATATTGTGAGGTTATGTTACACAATTGTGTCCATATTTGAACAATAAATCAGATTAGATATATCAGAATCAGATCAAAATTTCCGAAATACCACCAGCCTGCAAGGAAACTTTCCATCAATTCACTAAAAAGTAGAAAATAAAATCAAAGAACGAAAGAATATGAAAATGTCAACTTTCTTCATCTACCGCGCCTCTGATTTCCTGCGAGAATTCAATACACTTTCTTTCAAATGTAATCCTCTTCATTGATACAATCCTCACAGTTACAATCCCCGCTGCTATCATTTGTATCCAAACGCAATATTTACACTCTACCTATTCCTAACCTCACTTCCGTCAATTTATATTCGCGAAGTTATTCCACATACATAAATATCCAGTCGTTTATTTTTGTTGAGAAAACAAGGAAAGAAAAAATCGACAGAAACGAAAAAAAGTTCATTTCTTGTTGAGATATTTATCATGTTTACGATGGCGTCGTCGTCTCGGCCTTGATCTCACGTACCTACCTCCGCAATATTGCGACGGTATATATACACGATATGAAAGTATGCACCTGTTTGGAATATATACACATACACAATACACATTTTCAACAAATACAGTGTAGCCAAGGCGATAAAATTGCATAGAGGAATTTTCTGAAGGGATGATGACGAGATACAGGTTTTACGAAACGTACCGTTAAGAGAATGTGTAACGGCAAACAACAGAACGAACGATATTCTCTTTCAACGGTCACGCGCCCAAGGACAATAGAAGCATCATTATATGACTATATCTATTTTATATATCTACATGTTCATGTATTTGTTTATATAAACATTCTGCTTTATATACTTCAACATATTATATTGAAATATCACACTTGACCGGACATGTTGAACGCAAGAATTTCTGTTTAGACGTGTTTCCGGTATATTCATTCGTTTATTTGTGCGTATGTGTGAGTGAGCTCACGAGTTTGTATGAGAGGAATAATATATACGGTGAAAGCGTTAGAGGTAGAAAAAAGAATGAATGAATAAATAAATGGAAAACAAAAAAAAAAGCTGTGACATAAAACGTATGAGGAATGCAGAGAGCGCCATTGTGCTTGCTATTTATTCATTTTACACTTTTGTTGAACGCCAATTGTTACATTCTACTTTAAAACATATTATCCTTATTCTATATGTGTGAACGATTGGTCAGTGATATATTTTTTCTTCTATTTCTCGATTGTTTTTATTGAGGATGAAATTGTCGTACAGCAAACGAATTTGGTTAGGTTCGATTCTATCAGTCATGTGTCGTAGTTGTGGTTCCTCTGGTGATTTTATCAATTTGAATTGACTCTTGCAGCCAATATCGGATTCAATTGTATTTATGTATTGGTGGTGATGGATTACACATATTATTTATGGTCGTGTGTATAATGATTTTGAATGTAGCAGATGTATTAAAATCATAAATACGGGAAAGTGGACAAATAATAAATGTTTCTTCTTTCAATTAAATTAGACATGCATGAATGAATCGCAATGGAGTTTTTGGATGAAAAAAAAATAAACATTTTATTCTGACGATTTGAAATATTCATCAGGCAATGATTAATTGAGTCTGTCCAATTGGCCCACAAAATCACTTGAAATGTGTCTGGATTAAAAAAAAAACGGAATCGTTCTCATCTCACAAAAATAACACTTTTGACGATGTTACTTTTTGCATTGTATATATTCAATTCGTATTCACACAATTAAACAATCGACGCCTCTCAAAACAGAATATAAAGCAGAAGACATTCTTCCAATATGGGGAAAAAAAAAAATGAGAAAGACCTTGAAGTAGACAGACACGAGCTGAATGTGAATCAAGTTGTTTTCACTGGTATATAGACGTCATTTCTCTTTTCGCTATATATTTATACATACACGAAAGTATGGCAGACAAATAATGACGTGTTTGAACTCGTCATAGTGATGACAATACTCAATAGAAAGTTGTTGGTTGATTGACCGCAACCCGGAAGGGACACACAATGAGCTTTGTGACCTATATCCGGTTTCAGTTCAGCTGAGTCGTTTCATGATTGTTTTGCGTGCACTGTGTGCATATACATAACGTCTATATAAATAAACACTCTATGTCAGTATATACATAGATATATACGAGTTGTTGCGGTTTAGTGAACAGTTGCTATCCTATATTTAAACATAACCTCTCTGCATGAATATATATGAAGATATATGCGAATATAAATTCTCGCCCTATCATTCAATCACGTCTATCGGAGTAATGTAAACGCAAATTGGGTTTGGATAAATATATTTCAATGCATTTTTCCAATATATTTAGCTTTATATATATGTATGAGTTATATATAACGTGCGATATGTAAATATGTCAATAAATTTAGATTTTCATCACGTAAAGTGCGCGAAAAAGAATAATATTTTTATATTAGAATCATTGAAAATTCTGCATGAAAAAATTGCAGAAAATTTTCACATTTTTTTTTCTGTATTTTTCTTCCATCTGATGTATGGTGGTAAAAAATAACATCACATTCGTTTGAAATCGGAATGTTCTTCATACATGAAGAGAAGTTATCTTTCTTTTGTCTGTCGATATTTATCAAGATGTAATGAGTGAAAATATCGATATTGAGTTGGTGATGACTTTGATTGATTGTAAAATGAGAGGAACAAAAACAATGAGAGATATACGTTTTTACATTTTATAAATCGCGTACTCTGTCAAGAGTGAAACGTATTTCAAGTCATTTGACTGAGTATGTGTGAGCATGTGTGGAATATAAATTCAACAATTCGGTGAGAGTGGATATGACAGGACACTTTATCAATTAATACTCGTTGAGTTGATATTGAGGAAGTCATTTATTATTGTGTCATATTCGTATGAATTCATATAGAAAATCCATTGTCAAATCAAGACGTAGACATTGTCATTTTTACTGTTCTTTTTCTTTCCAATGTTCAGTTACTGTTCGCTCAGGTAATAGTAAATAGAACGAAATAAATGGAAATACTGAAAAAATTGAGGTAAAAGTCTCATACATTCAAATCGATATGCTGTTTTGATATTTTTTCCCTTTCAAATAACTTTCAGTAATGGCGAATGGACGTATTGACTATGAACCCATTTATGCTTTTCCAGTTCTTTTGAATTCACATTTGAATACATTATTTATTGATCCGAATGACATCATTTTTGATGTGATAATACTTGGCCCATATGGAATAGCAGAAAGAAAGTTGAAAGACCTTTGTTGCTAGTCACATCAAAGTGATGTTTTCAATGTGTCAATTATATTTATTAAAATGAGAATGTGAATGTTTCTCGTTGAGCTGCATATGAGGGTAGAGCTGAGCCAAATTTTGTTGAAACTATGTAGGGGTGGTGTGTAGTGAGAATCAACACAGCTGTAGATTCCCCTTGTGTCTGCAGATACTTTTCAATTTTTCAGTTATAAATAAAGAAAATTCGTGGAAAATGGCTGACAACTACTTGGATAATTCAGTGACCTCATCGAATAGTTGAACAATTTTTAATTTCATGAATATATACTCGCTCACTTCTATCACTTTATTGGGTCGTTCTGGTCTAGATTTGACAGAGATGAGCAAATCTCGTGGATTAAATTCTCATTCAGATGTCAAGGCAACTTGACATTGAGAGTAATTCTCGAATTTATTGATGAACTTATTCATTTTGGAATGTTTCATTCGAAGTATTTGTTTATTTATTAGTAAAATTTATTAGTACGAATGCACAGGATGAAATCATTAAAATTTAATTGTAGGAATATTTTAGAAATTACTGGAAGTGTCACCAATTTTTTTAATTGCTATAAAAACAAATTGTGCACTTCGAAGCCTTGCACAAAAAGTTTTTCGAGGTTTTCTGACATGGATATACACTAATAGACATGAGAAAATTCTAGTTATAATTCTGCAAACTTTATAAACGTTTCGATGAAGTAAAAACAGTTTGAAATTTTCAGTCTTCTCACAGGCAGCAAGAAGCACATTAAATTACCGTTCTGTACTAAATTCTCATTTCGAACATTTCATTGTTCACAATTGAAAGAAGTTGTTCTTACAATCACAATTTTCATTTTAATTTCACCGATGTTCCACTGTTTTTCATGTCAAATCGAAGTTAATTTTTACGTCGGGGTTTTCAAAGTTTTTGACGTGAAATGATAAAGATGATGATAGTCAAATGAAGAGTTTCTCTTCTATGACATTCCTGATAAATTCGTGATTGGTCAATCAATAAAGTGCATTAAAACAGTTCCACTTATATCTCGACTCAAATTCATAATCTATTCAGGAATCCTAAATGTCATGCTCATGAAGCTTCGGGTTTCGTTTCCTTCTTGAAATTATAATGACATGTTAAATTCATGTCTGTAAAATTAGCCGCTGCTGCGCTAACACAGATCATGGAAAGAAGACGATTAGGTCGACTATTCGGATCTTGGTACCTTTCTCTAATTAAATTTAATCATGAAGATATATCTCATGTAGAACTTTGTTATTCTGCCAATACGAATTGAAATTTAATTATCTGGTGAAATAATTTCAGAGATATTCCAATGCGATAGTTAAATTACATTTACAAATTCCATCTCTTAGTCGAAATCACTGTCTGTGTTTCTTCGTGCTATCCTAATCTTCAAATGGCTAATTAGATTGTTCAATTGTTTAATTGTGATCCCATTATCATTTAGAATAATGAAGAAACCATGAAATGGAGTTGTCTGTGGAATCATCTTAGTTAAATATTTGATAAACGACTACGTTACTTAGGATAATTGTAGTGCAAACAATAAAATTCACAATATTTTGTCACCCACTCATTTATTAATTCTTTCATCTGTGTATTGTTTAGTTGTAAAAATAATATGAGCAATATTTTGAGAATGAAATAAAGAGAATGGATGTGGAGTTATTCGGTGGAATATTAAAGTGTACATAAAAATTTAATAACACTCTCCATTTAGTGCTATAAAAATTCGCCATAGTGGCACAAATATATACACATGGCAAATATAAAAATGTCAACATAAACGCAACATAAAGACCAGCCACCACATATGAAATGTTAAATAAATAAAAGAAAACATCAACCCTGAAATGTTTCATTAGAGGGAAAATGTAATGAACTTTTTGGCCGCGCATTTGGAGAAAAACAAAATGGACAAATTCGTGAGAAATATTTTTGTCCGTCTGTAATATCTGGTTTTACTGACAGTAAAGGAAAGAAAAAATATTGAAATGTATTGACAATCCACAGAGTAAATAGAATAGATAGGTAATCTAACGGGGAAAAGGAACGTAAACTGCAAAGACCTGAGTGAAATGAGGGAATACGAACGAAGACGAAAAAATATAAAATTGAAGAATAAAAAAACCGTAAAGAGGAAGAAGAGTCGAAGCGAAAAAAACAGGAAATGGCCTAGAAATTGACGTGTTTCGCCAAGTCCTCTGGTATTCGTGATGTGATGTATATATAAAGGAGGATGAAGGAAAGAAATAAACATGAAATGCTTGCAGACATATCGATCGCAAATGTCAAGAAAGTAGTCGTTGGCATAGTCACTTTTAAGTTTCTTACATATTTAAATTTGCTCCTTGAGGTTCAGTAAATTTATTTTTTCCTTTTTTTCATGCATTGCAATGAGACAAGTTCCTGTTACTAATAATGAACATTTAGAAGTCGTACAGATACTTGAAAAAAATATTTCTGTTTATTTCTCTAATGTTGTCATGACAAAGAACTTTGTAAACAGATATGAATCTGTTGAAAATTATCTTAAGGTATTGGATTTCCATCGAAATTACTGTCATGAAATTTCAAGCTTTTCTTAAATCATCCAATCAAACTGCAATTTTCCTATTTCAAAAGCAAATCGAAACATAAACCGTGGCTAATCTGATCCACAATGAAAATTTCAATTCCCATGTGACCATAATCCATCTGGTAACACTTTGTTCTAGGATTAACACTCTACAATTGCATAATTGATTGGACTGGTTGTAGGATATTGAGGTTAGCAAACATACGAGAAAATATATAAAATTTGTCTGATGAAATTTAAAATCCAGAATAATTTGACTGGGACACAGTATCCTCGGAAATATCCTTTTTTCACAAATCGATAACAAGAATAGATTCTTGTGAAAATTCTATCAATTCCCATGCATAAATAAAAATACGAAAACATATATATGCATTGGTAAGGTATAAATTCAGCCTGTGTTGCATGAAATGTTAAATAATTGAATTATTAACTCGACAGTAAGTCGTATTCGCTACTGAATAACAACGAGTGTATCCGAGACATCTACAGATTTAATTCACTCTCATCTTGTTTGTATCTCTTGTATTTCGCAATAAACAAAAAGAAGACGCAAAGCAGTGAAAATAAAACAGCAGATTATTTCGAGAAATTCACTGACTTCATATTGTTGTAAATAGAACTTCATTTGTCTTGTCATATACACAATAGTTAGATATATCTACTAACAATACACACAAGTACTCAAATTATAAGATGAAAGAAAAAAAAAAAGAAAATGCACAGAAACGAAATAACAATTGTAGAACGAAAAATATATGTCAATTACGATTATTGTTATATTCGTTTCTTATGTTTTCATTTTTTGTTTCAAACATTTCATCCAATTTCTCATTTTCCCATTACTAAATTTTTCTTCCATCTTTGTTTCTAACCGTATGACAAGAGTCCAACCGAGTGAAAGAAGAAAAATAAAAAGACAAGGGAAGCGAGAAAAATGGAAACAGAACAACCGACACAAAGCGAGTGTGAAAGACCGTTAGTTTTACGAGTGGACTGCGAAGATATTTCAGTGCACGTTTCAAAACCCTTCATATGAGGCCTTATATACTAGAACGAAGGCTCGAATCCAGTGCTCATGGTTGAATTGTAGAGGAGGCATAAGAAGGGAGAAATAAAAACAGAATATGAGAGAAGGAAGTTGTCGAGAGAGAGTGTATGGTGAAAGAAAGAGAAATAGAGAATAAAAATAAAAGAAGAGAGAAAGGCAAATATTCATAACTCGAGGGAATAAGATGAAATACGCGCGCGCGAATCCCAACAATTGAGGAGGCTTCTTCCGGGCGAGTACACGAACAAACGCTTGTGCGCGTTTCTTATGAATAACGGCAACTTTTTCCACAGTGAGTGGGCACGTTAGAATTTCAAATGTGTATCCAGCTATATAACAAGTTACGTTTTATACGTATTTTATTTCCGTTTGTCTCACTATCTGTTTATTTCAATGACTCTTCTACATGAAGACATTGCAATTTATACTTTATCTTCAACTGATATGTATATATGTCGATTCGCTTTATTGTGTTGTAATAATTGGAATTGCTACTGATGTTGAAGTGACTCTACTGTACGAGTGGAAGCCACTTCTGTTTTATACGGAAATCTTTGACGAAACTCGTAGACTCTGGACTGTATGATCGTCAGTGTCTATATAAAGCCGAGAGAAAATTACCCGCTGGGATGGTTGTTTCTAATTAATTAGTCCGACCATCTCTGTCAATTTGTCTTCATAAAGAATTCACAGTCGTTATAAATGTATACGAGGTTAGGTTGGATGATATGGCTTGAAAATATGCATTTCATCTTTTGTATTTAAACTCTCTTTTGGTATAAAACTTTTTTGTTTTATTACTGAGTTTTCATTATGAAATACAACATTGAAAATTTTATTGTGAAAAATTTTAATGAGATTTTATATGAATTGAAGATTGTATTAAATGTTTTACAGAATGAGGAATTGTGTCAATGATATTTTGTTGTTTTAACTATTGCATGAATGAAGCTTTAGAGAATTTTATGACATGACGATGTAAAGTAATTTTAATTATTATGTGTGGAATAGATGAATAGGAAATTTAGAGTGAAATCATTTTTCATCATAACTTGCATAAATATTTTATTGAAATATTCACATTTCAACGGTAAGATGAATTAAAAATTTCTCGACGTTGATATTTAGACCAAACTTTTGTTTTCGTAAAATTTTTTTTTTTTTTTCAAATACATGAAAAAATTCATCTCCTCGTTTTTTAATTTTTCCACGGTGATTGTGATTGTGACGGAATTATGGCTAATGAAAAAAACAGTTATCCAACTTTGTGAGCATAAATTGGAGCTTCTAAAAAGTATTGACTCGAAAACGATTATAATTATTATGAATTTAAATAAAAATAAGCAAAGTCACTAAAGAGTTCTTTTTAATAAATGAGGTTGGGGAATAAAATAACGGAATTTGGATTTTCAAATATTTCATTAGATGCAGAAGTATAAGTAGAAAAAATTCAATGTGATAAAAGAAAAACACAGGTAGAAGAATCTGTTGGAATTGTCATTTTATGATATATGCAAAGGTATAAACGTATTAAAATTGATTCAAGTCGTATGATAATGGTGTGTGCAGCATAACCATGTAAGACAGAATTTTTCCAATGTTCGATGTTGAATGAATTTCACATTGGCACAATGGATAATCGATATTCCACCTATTTGAATTGTAGAAAATTTATTTCGTGCATCGTTTATATGCAGGAAATGTTCATATAGCGCTACGATGTAGAGTAGAAAGAAGTTGATGAGGGTTAATGTCCATCGTTTGGGTACATCAATTTAGAATTGTATTATAAAATTCATTAGTTATTTATTCTCACATTTGCATCTAGATAAATACGTTCTCCATTTTTTATTCCACAGTTTTATGTGTCTTGTAAAATTGAACATTTCTCATTTTCTCCTGCTGTCGATTAACAAGTTTTGAGAAGAGGGATAATGAATTTAGTGAGAAACTCGGCAAAATTTTTTCCATTACTCCCAACTTTTCTATACATTTGTTATATAATTTAGCTCAATGTCGAAATTCGATTATAAGTTCCTTTCATCCTATAGTTATTATTATCTATTTTAGGGAGATTGTGAGGATAACTAAAGCGAATAATTTTGTTTCTCGCGTCCTCTTTCTCATAATTTTCTGTGTTTAAAATTAGCAATTTACTAAAAATACACGACAATTATTTCCAATCCCGTCAAACACGTTCATTCCAGTAATCATCTCCGTTTGATTTTTTGACCTGAACATTTTAAACACTATCGAAATGAAATCGCAAAATTCTATATCGAAAGATTTGGTTTTTCTATCCGTAAAATTATCGCTACATTTAAAAAAATGTAAATTTTGATAAGAGCAAAAAATTACTGTGCTGTTATTATTTGGTTTTTCAGGTGGTTGTGTATACCCAGAAGAAGTAAGACGAGAGAAAGCGACGAGGGAAAAATTCAACTCCGGCAACTTGATGCGTTGAGAATGCGCGTGGATTTCTGTCGAGACAATGGACTGTCGCTTCGGGCGACGTCCGTACTCCGTCTCCAACTTTGTTTTATACTCTTGACCTCTTCATTGATCGTTGCTGCAGGTAACAACAACAATTCTATTTCAATTTAAAAATATCAAAGAATTACTTCCAGTCATATCATTATTCGAAAAATAATTCACACTTGCATATATATGTCTTCAATATTACAATTAGTTTTTCAGGTATAATCAAGCTGAATGACTCTCGCGCGTGCCCAAGCATTGGATTTTACAAAAATTTAATCAAGTATATACTTAATTATTCAGTGTGTATCAACGTGCTTGGCGAATGAAAATTTGCCTAATTAATATTCTGCAGAAGAAAAAAATCAGGAAAAATTTTTCTCATTCCTTTTCTCTTTCATTTCATTAATAGTTTTTATTAATTTCTCGCAATATTCCTTATCATAACAAATGTAGTATCGATTGCAGAAAATTAAGAAAAAATTTAATAGAATTTATTCAAAGTCATAAGATAATTCTAAAAATTTATTCACCGTTCGTCAAGTTTTCCACAATCAGATTGAAATAATAGTCTTCATATTTTTCAACTCTGCGGTTCACATTTACATTCATGTTCTAATGAAATTACCAGAAGCACACGATGTGAATAATCTCGTAATTATTTGTTTTCATTTCTCGTCGATATGAACAGTAAGAGGATTAGCAATGTGTGCTGATTATTTTTTGTGCTTTTTTATAAATCGCAATGTGCATACAAAAGTAGGTAATTTTAATTATCACTTGAAATGAGAACGTAGCAGTCTCTCCCGCAGTGGTATTGCTTGCAATATCCACTGTTTATTCACAAACACTCGAATAAAAATGGCTACCTGTGAATGTAACAGCGCAATGAACATCACTTGTGCTACGTATTTACTCTCGACCGGTTTTCTGCGTATTGACTCACGATATCGACTAATTATTCACACTCCAAACATTGTCGGTCAAATATATATTTAAATTTGTATTTTTATCAACTGTCGATTTCTCTTCATTTTTATATCGTATTCCACGAGTATTTGGGTCACATTCCAATCAATTATTGCACTGATACGGTTGAGAGAGGATACACGTAGATGATGACCCAAAAATTCGAATTTCTTTCATTGGATTTCTGTTCAATTTGTGGTGTGGAAGCAAATAAAAAAAAGGAATTATAAAAATTGTTGTTTTTTAATGTAGAATTTTTGTAGCTTAGATATTTTTGGAACGTGATATTTGAAGTCATATAATTAATGTTTGTTCTATCTTTAATGAGTATGAGACTGTCATCTTCTAATTTCGACCGTATTGACTTGGAACTAAAAATATATGGAAGAGGTATATATTGTCTCATAGAAGTGGAATCAGAATTTATTCATGTTGAGTATTATAGACTTGTCAATTTTATACTGGTTGGAGTTTACATGCCAAATTTAGTACGAATTGAATTACACAGAATTATTTGTTTGGTTATGTTTGACTCATTTCAGTGTGAATTCTCGAACACAAATATCCGGACGTTTGTATAATTGAACAGCAAGTACATAACCAACTGATTAATTTCGATGTTATCATGATCGTGAATTAATCCCTACAAATGACAGAATTTTTCGAAAGTGGTGAAAAAAGACCATTGTGAACACATTCGGAAAAATATTTATAAGAATTAGACGCAAAAGTTGATGCTAACGTCTTCTAAAAACTTTATACAACTCTTGAACTTACTAAAATTATTCTAATTGAAAATAGTCCTAATTCCACATTGAAATCTGAATTATATGAATAGTAAGCTGACCAATTTTCATATTCATTAATTCCTTATTTATATTTTCTCCTTTTTTTTTTCTAGTTGATGTCACGTACAAATAAAAAATAACAATGTACGTCTTGTAGCGTCGTTGACAGGATCCAAAACGAGCGGAACTGTATAAATGTGTTCATGAACGTTCATTGAATTATGAAGAAACTAACATGAGTGAATTTCGTATGTTTTATAATTCCTAAAACATCCATAAACAATTATATAATCCAAAGCTCCATTTCCACATTTCGTCTCTGTGGCTTTTCGCTTTGTTCATTGGTTCAATGAACCTGGGAAATATTTTGGTATACATGAATATAATAATCAACACCAGTGTTGAGTATTACATCAAGAAATAGAGAGACGCGTGAAACATGAAAAATTGTAGAGGGTGAGTGAACGACCGATAGGGAAACGAAGAGAGAGAAATGAAGAAACAGCAGATGATTGAGAGATAGAGTGAGAAAGAGGAAGGGAAGTTTCAAAGCACAGTCTATTCCCTGGGCCAATTAGTACGCGCGCGAGCTTGTATAAAATGAAAATCTCAAACTCTCGACGACGAGATCGTGTGGTTTAACGACATTTCTACCACAACCTACACATGTGTGTAACTACTTGTATGCATAGAAAATACATTTATGAAGATGGGTTTGTATTTAAAAGGGATATCAACATGCACCTGAAATATTATGTAAGCAAATTGAAGCTCTTTGACAATTTATTGAAAAATGATTTGAATTAAAAACACGGAATTCTCCTGATATTCATTATTGAAGAAGGAATCGAACTCATAAACACGTTGCAAAGTGTAATGAAAAAGCAATCGAATAAGATGCTTCCAATAAATTCTATTGAGAATGAGACTTCTTATTAAATATTTATTCGAATCAACGAACGATGATAATTCTCGAAACAAATTGAATGAGGTGTCTTTATGAATTTATTTCAGAATAGAATTCCCTATCATGTATAACAAGAAAAATTGAGGAGAAGAAATCCTCATGATGAAAATTTTCATTAGCGATTTATCCAGTGAAGTACATTCGCGAATAAATGAGAGTTTTGATAATTCACAGTGTACTCTGTTATTGTTCCGTTTTTTTGAACAGTAGGATTGTAACATAACCTCATGAAAAGATCCAGTCGCGCGAATTGCAAATTAGTATCCTGTTTCACGTTGCTTTTGTTCACTGTTCATACAGCTGAAACAGTTCAATTGCGGAATAAACATTTACTGCAACAAATCCCGACGCATATTATTTTCATGGAATAATTTCTTGACTCAACTATGCTGCTTTATCACAAAAATAGACTCTACCCATCGCATTAATACCGTAATATATTTTCGTTCCTCCATCGCTCCTCATTTATATTCTTTCTCGCCGTTTTTCCAGAATTTATTGCTTGGAATGCACACATGAGAGGTGTATTAAAGAGGAATAACGTAAACGTGAAGATTGGAAAGAGTTACTGCAAAATTTATGCATATACGATGCATTCACGTATGGATATTCCATATATAAAAACCTGTAAACACAATGTGTATATATATATCTTGGGTATTACAAAGCCGGAATTCAAGTGTATTCGTCTCTGTGAAGTTGAATGAAGCGTGGTGGATATAATGCCCGACCCAAGGCGCGGCTTTATATATATTATGAGTTGGATAAAGCCGTGTGCTCACACGATAAGTGTGGCAGTAGGATGCAAGAAACCGTTAACTTGGACTCCAGCTATTTTTATAATTTTCCCAAGCTTATGAATACCTCGCGTACTCTCTCGTCTCGATTAATTTCAGATCGAACTTGTATTCAGCAATATTATTTATTGATACAGGAATTTATATTTTTATGATAGATTCAATGAATAAAAAAGATAACCTCAAAAACTCACGGAATTTTGTTGGGAATACAAATGAATTGAGAATATAATACGAAATTTTGAGTGTTGGTGATATTGAAAGCGCAACAGTACGAATTCAGTTGCTATATTGACGACATATGGAGAAGATGCGTTGTTAATTTTTCAGAATATCTTATGAACCAACGAAATATTTTACTATTCTGTTTTATCACATACAAATCAGATATTTTGCTGTAAAATTTGAATGATCATTCATCTATTTTCTTATTACAGAACCTGTATTGAGGGCAGCTGGCCGTTGTCCAGCATTAAATGAACAAAGTCGATGTCCGCCACGTGCAGCGCCATGTTCATCAAATTTTGAATGTTCAAGTGCAACTGAAAAATGTTGCGAGACCGTGTGTGGATTGAGATGTTTGCAAAGTGAATTAACCGGTTGTGAGCAATTGGCACAGGCAGCTAAAAGACGTTCACGTGCAATCGACGGAAATGGACCATTGCAATTCATTCCACAGTGTAATAATATTACAGGTGAATTTGAAAAAGTACAATGTGAACCGCAAGAAAAGAGCTGCTGGTGTGTAGATGAGTTTGGAAGCGAAATTGCTGGAACAAGATCACCCGGACGAGAATTTGTTGATTGCAATAATCCAAGACTCTGTCAAGCTCATTCTTGTCGCATGTTTTGTCCACTTGGATTCGAAGTGAGTATAAAAATTAGATTTTTCTCTAATGCTTTTTTCATGTTGATCGTCACTCAACAGCGACGAAAATTCCATATGCTCTGGTTGCAAACTCCACTTTTCAATATTGCATATTCAATTCCGAAAATATCGAACGACAGAAGCATGAATATTTCTACATCTAATCAACAAATAAACACTCACTATCAATGATTCGATTCTGATGAATGAGATGATACCCAATTGATTTATGCGAGAGGGAATTTCAAATTGACTTATATGACAGAAACTGAGTTCGAATGAGTTCAATGCTCCACAGCTCATTTTATTATTCTGCGAAACACTCTCCAAAGATATACAAAGACAAACTTATGATCAATAAAAAAATATTATAACAAATTGCTTTATCTGAATTAGTTCTGATTCAATGCATCTGAATGCATTTAGAATTTAATCCTAATGAATTTAAAATTGTTTGTGATGTATAAATGATATTGTCAAATATTGAAATTTGATTAGATTGATGGAGAAAGTGGTTGTCCAAAGTGCGAGTGTCGTGATCCATGTCGTGGAGTAACGTGTCCTGGTGTTGGTCAGACATGCGAATTGATTGAATCGCCGTGCACACGTCCGCCATGTCCACCAATTCCAAGTTGTCGTAAAGCCAAATCCCTTGCGACAATATGTCCTGTTGGTGAGCCACTACAAATTACTGATTCACCTCGTCCATTCCTGTGTGGAAATACACCGGGTAAACCAACATGTCCACCACTATATCGCTGTTTGGTTGAACCTAATCAGGAATATGGAGTATGTTGTCCAGCAAGTTTACGATTAGAACGACCTGGAACATGCCCACCAAAAGAAACGTCCGTATGTGGACCACCATGTCAGCATGATTTTGAATGTGGTGAATCACAGAAATGTTGCTCCAGTGAAAGCTGCGGTGGTGGAGTTTGTCTACTTCCTGTGGGACTTAGCGCTTGTCGCAAAAATCGTATGCTGGCAGAGATGCTGAGTATTTCAGAGAAACAGGGACGCGGATACGTACCACAATGCAATGAAGGTGAATTTTAAATGTTAATACTTTGAGTGCACACTTTTCATGGGAGAATCGTATCGAGCATCAAAGAATTATATTGACTTCAATCCACTTTCATGTTGATATTTCATGAATGCCTTCGTATATTTTGCCATAAATTGAATACAGAATGAAGTTAGATTCGTCCGAGTACATATTTCGAATCAATTACTTCAACCACCAAACTGTTATGTTAACTTTTTCGAATTGAAAACAGTTTGGTGATATCTGATAGAATTATCTATGGAAAAAAAATTTTATAGAGAGGAAATTGAACGGGGTAAATGAAGGCATAACGACTGCAATCCAGTTCAATAGAATAATATTCTGATCATACGTATTTGACATTTTACTACTATTTTTCATCCAATCCCAAGTTAGATGTCGATTTCCATTTAACTATGCTGTCTCGTCTCTCAATTATTGAATATTGTGTATATATTCAACTCAAACTGACGTCGGAAGAATCGAGATGAATTAGAAAGTGGCATTCTATTTTCGTTATCTGATCGGCATAATATCAGGTATTCATATCTTTTCAATCTAAGTGATGTGAAGCCAACTATTCCAATGTAAACCCAGACAATCCAATGCGTCATCCGATATATTTTTGCATGAACCGATCGTGATTTATTGGAAATTGCTTCGCGAAAAAAAACGGAACAGTTGAATAGTAATTATAAATTTTCCAACACTCGTGTTTTTACTCATTGATAGATATTGAAGAACGATTAATCTTTAATCTATGGGAATTTTCCTGAGACGTATCAATCTTCAATAATGCCCAAAACAAGTTTTTGAATACAAAGTTCTAGTCTGAAATTTGCATTAATAATCAACGAGAATATTCCAAACTGAGAGATGATTTAGCGGCATATCCAATGGATGAACCAAGAATTGATTCGATCAGTTGGAACTCCATATGAAATTCCAATCTCCAACATCCAACATTTTCTTTTCATCATAATTTATAGTGGATAATGTAAAATTAATAAAATATGAAGACCAAGAAAGTGGGTTTCAAACACAAATGTGTTAGGATGCAATTCGAATGAGGGCAATCTAGATGAACAATGTTCTAAATGAGTAATGCAAATTAATCACTGTTCCACTTTCTTTTTTTTATGTTCTGAAGATGGGAATTACGAATTACGACAATGTTCGAGAAACGGATTGGTGTGTTGGTGCGTGGATAATGATGGGAAGAAGATATCAGGTACAATGGGACCAGCTGATACAGTAAATTGCAATGAAATATCAACAACACTATCGAAATCCAGAGCACTACCATCCTGTACTCTTCAACAGTGTGCTCAAGTTTGTCAGTATGGTTTTAAAGTGGATGAGTCAGGATGTTCAACGTGTGAATGTGACGATCCATGCGAGGGGTAAATTTTTTTTCTTTCCTTCTATACTACTTTCTAACAGCAACGTTGCAGAGAACAAAAAAATAAATGGCTGAAATTGAATCCGTTCGGTTTTCTCTATTGCCTTAGATATCCATGTCCAGATGATCAAGAATGTACGTTGTATCGAGAAAATGGTTGTCCAGATTTTCTCTGTCCAACCACACCAGAGTGTCGACCCAAAAAAACGTATAAAAGTCCATGTACAACAGGCGCCCCTCTGAGTGATGAAGGTGGAAACGCGATCACATGTTCCTCTACAAACATCACGTGCACCGATGGTCATGTTTGCACTGTCGTTCCGGACGCTGGCCAATCTGTTTGCTGTCCACCAAACGTTTCTACTATAAAATCACCAACAAGTAAAGCACATTAGCAATCATTATTTATAAACCAATTGTCATGTAGATGTGAAAATTAGTGGTATTCATGAAGAGTGAACTTCAATTCTCCATTATCTTTCGTGATATCGGGGATGGGGTTACGTGATTCCTGCTTTACATTCAATTCATATTTCATGAATTTTCAAATTCGAATGTTGGAAAAGCTCTTGCGATAAATCATATTGTCAAATTGAATTTGCATGTAGAAGAAGAATGAAGAATAGGATAGGAAGTTTACATGAGAATGATATTCACTGATCGTCAACAGAATTTTAGGTTGCTCAACCATCCATTGAAGTCATCTCCTTACTTCCGTTATTATGCAAAATAACTGAACTCGGAGCAACTTTAGTAGGAATAATTGAGGTCAACATTTATTTTTAGAGATCCGCAATCATTGTCACGTTATTTTCTTCCCCATTTCTTCTTCGTGATTTCGATGACATCATCTCTGATTTTTGACAACAAACGTCTGACACGCGAGATGAAATCATCAATTATATTTGTGTTTTCTGGATATGAATGAGCGCTCCGAATTCACAATGAGAACAGGGTTCACGAAACTTCAATGAACTTGTGCTAGTGAATTACTTCCAAGTTTTCGCATGTCATGCAACGTTGATTCTTGTATTGTTGAATGATACGACTTAACTTCTTGCGATCTGTATAAAGTTGATTTGAATAGAGGGGAAACTGAAAATACAAATCCAACAAACCGTTTCTTAAAAGAAAAGTTAAAAAAATTTTTGAATTTTTACCACATCATTAGTTCCTTTACTAAGCAGCTATTCACACATTTGTTAATTTCCTGTGAATTGATCGTATAAACTGCATATCCATAACTCTATTACAGTGTGCGAATATCTAAGGGATTTCAACGACCGCATGGAAGGAACTCGCGAAGGTATGACTTTAGCGATACCATCACCTATATGTTCATCAGACGGCACGTGGTTATCATCGCAATGCCACAACTCCGATTGCAGTTGCGTGAACAAACATGGTGTACCAATACGGACAAATATAAACACAACTGAAATTGATTGCGACGAAATTCGTGACCTAGCGCAAATGTGTGAGGTACAGAGTTGTAATTTGAATTGTCCATATGGTCATGAAGTTGACGAAAATGGTTGTGAATTATGTCAGTGTCGTGATCCGTGTCGTGATGTGACATGTCCTTCACGGGAAGTATGCACAATGGTAGATGTGAATTGTGGTGCAGATCAGAATTGTCCTCAAGTACCAGCATGTTTAGCCACAAAACCAGGTCAATGTCCGTACTTGGTACCAAGTTCATCCAGTTGTGAAGTTCATTGCAGTAATGATCAAGAATGCGCTGACACACGAAAATGTTGCAGTACTGGTTGTGGAACCGCGTGTGTGTCTCCAGTTGTTGCTACTGCGTGTCAGCATGCACAAACTTTAGCCGAACACGCGGCTCGAGAGTCCGGTGAACCTGCACGACGGATTTATATTCCTCGATGTGATGATAAAGGTACATTTGAACCAGTTCAATGTCATTTGGGCATGTGTTGGTGTGTCGATGATGAAGGGAGAGAAGCGGCGGGAACCCGTGTACCAGAGGGAGTTGTACCGAGATGCAATACTCCTGTTATTTGCCCAGAGATTCAATGTCAACTTGATTGTCCCGACGGATTAGAATTAGATCCGTCCGGTTGTCCATTGTGCTCTTGTCGGGATCCATGTAAAACAGTGAATTGTCGTGGTGAGAATGAAGCCTGTCGAATGGTCGAAGTGGCCTGCAGTGCACCGCCATGTCCACCCGTACCAGTTTGTTTACCAAAGAAAGACAATCCATGTCCGAATGGCTCGCCGTTACTCATACAAGATGGAACACCAGCAATATGTGGACCTCATGGTCATCATTGTCCTACTACACATAAATGTGAACTCTCTCCGTTGGATGAATATGCTGTTTGTTGTCCGAAACCTCGAGAAGTTTGCTTCGAACCACCGCGATTAATTGAATGTGAATCAAATAAAGGTTTAAATGAGACTGAACGATGGTACTTTGATCCAGAATTGAATGAATGTCGCAGACAATCTGGGTGTACAATGGGTCACAATGATTTCTCAAGCAAATCAGTTTGCGATGATGTTTGTCCGGTATTATCATCATGCGAGTTACAGCGTGAGAGAAATTTGAAAAAGTCACAGCGTCTCAAGCAGCCTGGATTTTTACCAAGATGTGATGCTGATACTGGAATTTGGGAGCCAATACAATGCTTAGAGCATGTTGGTGTTTGTTGGTGTGTTGATAGGAAAGGCGTGGCAGTGAAAGGTTCACTGACACGCGGTAAAGAACCAAAGTGTAATTTCAGACAGGCGCGGAAGGGCCGTGGCCCCGTTGAGATTGATCCAGAAATAGCTGCATATATGGAGAATACATTGGTGGAAATTGCTATTGAAGAGAAACCACTGGATCGGGTACTAATTACAAGGTGTGAAGCAATGAAAGAAAAGGGACATGTTCCAACTACGTGTGATCAACAAGGACGATTCGAACCGACGCAATGCGCTGGCGATACTTGTTGGTGTGTAGATGAAGCGGGAAATCAAATTGTTGGATCAGAACCTTTCTACAGAGGATCACGAATGTGCTGTAAGTAATTTCCAGATAAAAATATATTTTTATAGACTAGTGAGTAGCAGGAATGCACAGTCAAGTGCTTTTTTGTGGGCTACAGCTTCTGAGAAAAATTGAAAGAGGCAATTTATCAAGATGGAAGAATTGAAAGAAATGAGACAAAGAAAATTGTGAGGATCAATGATAACTAAATTGTATGAAACTTTTTATTCGTGGAAAGATACTCGTGAACTTGTTCTCTTTCCCCAACAATAGTTGTATTGATATCGATCTCGTGAGCACATTCATCAGGTTTATTCATCATCTTATTTTTCATGTGAAAAATTTATAAACAACTCGGGTTATAAGTTTGATGAAACATTCAAGTTTCTACGAACAACATTTATATTTGTGACACGAGTTAACAGAACTTCGAACCTCATCCACAAATTTATTGATCACTCGAAGTTGTTCGAGCTCTTATTTTATTTGTCTGTTTATCTTTCTTGAGCTGTCTCTCTCCAAGATCCACTGTACAAATGATAGGAATTGAATCACGCTCGAGAAATTAAGTGGACCAATTCGAAGAAGTTCGAACCCCTTGTTTCCATCTGGAAGATATTTGAAATATTGGATACATTTGAACAAACATTTGTGATTACATTTCACCATCAATTGAGAAAGTCAGATTCAACCATCTTGATGAATTTTCACGCTCTTATGATGAAGCTTTGGCATGATGATTGTAATGATTAAATGCAGATACCTCGTTGGAAATTATTAGTGTGTCACCGTATTATAATATTTATCATTTACAGTAATGACTGCAGTTGAAGCAGTGGAAGTAACTCTTCGGTTTCCCGGTCACTTCATCAATGAGGATACGAATCGTTTCACAATAGCTGCCGAAGATCTGTTACGTGATTTGGATGCAACTGTAAGGGACGGTATCGCAGTGGAGTTGGATTTAGATGCAGCTATTATTGGCTTCGAAATTGTTGGCGATAATAAAGTTGATGTGGCTTTTCATCTTGAGGAACTTACGAGAAGCCGTAGTTTATCGCTTCTAGGATCTATCGCCGATGCCACTACCTCGAGATTCATACATCGTCCATTGTCATTTGAAACTGAGGATAAAATAATGGCACTTGAACAGCGGAAGGTGCACCCGGAGGTTGACACGCCAATTTATCAAACTGCTACAGTTATTCTTGGTTCAGCAAGCGCATTTCTCATCGGAATTCTCATCGTTTTGCTCTTCATTCACCGTAAAAAGGCACGTGAGAAAATTTTCAAAGCGTCGTGTAAGAGGAGAAATATAAATAATCGATATTTGTTGGTAATAATCGGTTCTAGTAGATTCCATTTCCTTACAATTTACGTCGAGAAACGTTTTTGAACATCGAGTCGTTCATTATCGATATTTTTCTAAATACCTCTTCCTTTCTAATTAAGCTTTTAAGGATTACATACCCCCTATGAAATGAAACCTGAGTCGATATACAATAAATTTTTTATCATCGACATAATCTGCTTTGTAGAAACTAAAATATGGATTTAGCTCGAAAATTCTAGAGCCTTTCCTCTCTCAACAGAGCAGTAAAATTTTTCATTTTTCTCAAGAATTCTGTTTCTCCCGGCAACTCTGAAGTACGCTTGAACATTTTTCTCATAACATTACAACATTCGGGATACAAAATCGAAGAGGATTCTTCGACGCAGACAAATTGCTCAATATAACTATCAACCTATCTATCAATATTTACAAAACAAACAAATAGTCGATGATACGAAACAATGAAAGACTGGAAGATCAATCTCTGTCTCACACTCGATGATAATTGTCATATTTTGATGATATTTATTTCTTTCGAATGTTGACGTCATTCATCTTTTCTATTGGAACATCAGATTGAACAGAAAAAAAATGGAAAATACATGGCCTGCTTTTATATTTTATCTGAGAAAACATCCGATAAGCAAATGTGAATAGAACTATTCGTTCGTGATCCTCTCACATATTCACATCAGTTTCAAAACATTAAATGAACTATTATTATCTCGATAAGTTAATATTTATTTATTCATGTATGCATAGATGAAAACGAGGTATTGTACTCCAAATGTGATTCCATCTGATCAACGCTTTCTGGCTTATGAGAAACAGCCAGTGTACGTGATATCCGGAGCAGATAAGGATGGAAAGGATATGGAGGTTGGCAGGGAGGCGCAAGAGTGTATTCAACCAAGAGAGGAAATTGTTCAAGCATAAATAAACCTCTTCACTGTTCCTTGAATGTATCATCATCATCGATCGATCTGTTTCCACCGCGTCATCCACCATCTTATGTAAACTTTTATCGTTAAATGAACCGCAGAGCGATTTTGAGTGCGAAACACGACGAGAGAAATACTTGAGGGGAATCTCTAGAGTAACACTCGTAGTATAGATAGCAGAAAGTGTAGGTATATCCTCATAAAATCGATCACTCCCATTTCACCCATCACGTGAAGCTTAAGATATTGTCGGAGATTTTTCTCGTTGCCACGAAGTCTATCCGCAATATGACAATTGATACTGAATCATCCGATACCTTCAGAGGCTTGAGTATTCAGAGGTAGCTAAGGTTTCGTCACAACACTCTCTACTTTAATTCTCATCACTCTATTCAATAGTTATATAATTGGATGTATTTCACGAAAGAAAATCAATCAATTCTGTGTAGACCCAGTAGAATTGTCAAAATTGGCGGAACAAATTCATCGTTATTTCGAAATATTCAAATACGGATATTTTCTCTTGAAGTTGCCAATTTCTTTTTACAAAGACTTTTATTCTTGTCCATGACAAATGGGAATAGTGGGTTTAGAACATATAAAATATTTGTAGAGAAAAGTTTTTCCAACATTGTAAGTGATTGATCATTCTTCTTCATTGCGTTTCTCATCAATCTAAAATTTAACATTTCTCAAACAGAATAACACACTCGTAGTTGCAGGCATTTTGAGCTAAAAATATTAAATTACAAACATCAACTTTCAAGTATCATTACCAAGCCGTATATTTATCATTTGTGAACATTTGATGCTGTTTTTTTTAATATACCTGGTCGTATTCAAAGTGCACATTAACCTCAATGAAAAATCATGTTTCGAATTTTATGGATCGATCACAATATTGTCACACCGATATATAAATGTTTATACATATTTTTTATTTATGAAAACGGTAATTATGAGAAAGTGCAGAATTTACACGTATCGTTAATCTCATACATTGGGATACAATAGAGCATATTTGGAGATAATTAACTGAAATACTCTTAGCTCATATTACACATAACTCTCTGGAAATACTGGAAGGCATTTATAATATAACAATTTCGGTAATAACAGAAATAACTTCGGATATGCACTTGATATATGTAAACGCGTTTAGTTACGTGAAAATGCGAAAGTGATATATAGTAATGTTATAATTAATATTAATAAATAATTGAACCCATAAACTTCGGTATTATAGTTTAGGGATGATGTACATATCAATATAACGTAATGACGTTATCACTCTTGCGTATTTAATTTATATATGGGTATTGAATTTTTGTCATGTTGTTACACTTCTTCACCTTCTTCGTGTATTCATATTTGGCTCTTAGCTCAATTAACTTCTTCATTACGCTGAATAAAATCATATAGATGAATGCACGGAGAAGTGCATAGTGATGTTGAACGTATTTAATATGGATCATGTTCAAGTACTTATAAACAAAACATTTTTTTTGTCCGAATATCCTCAAGAACATGATCGATCAATAACATGAACCACTTTGTGGTTGTCTAATGTTACAGAATTGATTAAAATTCCAGACATGAGGATGTTTGGCACAAATGTATAATTTCAAAGTCGTATTTAGTGATATAATATTTATTTATTTGATCAATCAATTTAATAAAATGCAGCATGTATGGATGTACATTGAATTGTTCTTTACTTTTCATTACATCTGAATATTCTCATCCGTCTTCTATTTATTTCATCATTCCTCGATAGAAAAATATTGAAATATAAAACGGATATTATGTAATTAGTCTTCATATTCATTCTTCTTATAATCAGAAGTTTCTGTTCAATAAAACATTTAATGTACCACTTTCATTTTAACTGGAGACTATAAAAATATTTCAATCATAAAACAAAGTTCTGGAAAATACTTTCATAGTGGAGTAACATTCATTATTCCGATTACTAATACAGCCTTTGAGTAAAAAAAATTTCTTTCGTGGAGTATATTTGTGTAATATATAAATTCTCAAACGACGAATTAATCCTCTCTGCATCGTTGCAGCACTAATGAAGATTAAACTACGTATAAGTAAGTATATTATAAAGTGCGATTCATAAAACCACATCGTGTTAATTCTCAAACAGTCTGAGTTTGAATAAGAGAAGAAAGAGATAACTGTTATATTCAATTCAGATTGAATTTCTACTTCGCCACATTTCGCCAAACTTTCATCAAATATTATATTCAAATATTTGAATGAATACCGCGAGATGAAGATGAAATGAACGTAATATTACCCAAGAATGAATTTTTTACTTCTGCCTTAGAATTGTAATGCAATTTTTTCTTTGATGAATGTAAACAAATATTCACGGTATATTTCGATGATGTCTGTCCACCTCTAGGGAAGGTATGTAACGTGTGTCTTCACGGAAGTGAGGGTTGCTAAGCAACCCCAATCCCAAACAAAACTCACCTCTATGTAGCATACTAACAAATGTGTTACAAATGCGTCGAAAAGTGAATGAGAAATGATATTCCAATTGTCGTGACAGACATTCACGGTTGAACATCTAAATTCATCATGTTTTACATTAGAGTTATGATCTCAGTTAATTCACTTGCGATAGTATTAAAATTCTTTCGGCTTCGATAATTGAAAAACATCAGGAGAAAGAAATAGCAACGGAACAGAAAAAAAAACACCAATAATTAAATTTGACTAAGACGCTAACGAAATGACAACATGCTGTCGATCTTCTGGCATCAAGAGCTCTGGTATGTAAATGAAAATAGAAAATGTAAAAATAATTTAGCTTCTTTTTAATATTTTCACATTGTCAGGGATGATTATATTGAATGTTGTAAATCCTATTTTACACTGGGGACTCGGGGTTTCGCCCAAGGTGAATAGTTCTATGAAATGAGACTCTATTCAGGGATGAGTTAGGAGAGCCTAATTGAATGTAGGATGAAAGAAAAACATTCTTGATGAGAAGAGCGTTTTCATAGTTAAATTAATGAAGACTTTCATTCAATTTGGGGACCAATTTTACGTCTTCAAATATAATTAGAATAGTAATTAAAAATTTCAACAGACTATCATCTTTATACTGTGAGAGGAAATAGACGGATGAATGGACGGAATAAAAAATGAAATCCTTTTTTAGAAACAAATAGATTCCATGATTAATTAGTGTTGTTGGATAATTACTCATAACTATTACTTGTTTGAAGGGGAAAAATTATGGATAATAGGCAGCATGGTAGTGGAAGAATAATTGTTCCAATTAAGTTGGATAAAACTTTTGTTTTGTCCAACTGTAAATATTATTCACCATTTCAACATTGTAATTATAGCAACTCTCTTCCACTATTAGTCTTCTCTATCAGTGTTCCGTTTACACAGTCCAATATCTAACAATCACCTGGTCTTTATCACCAACAGTCTACAATCAAACAGGCGAAGGATTTTTCCAACAATTAACTGCGTATAACCACATGACCGCCCATTTGCGACGAATACTTTTGGCGAAGAGTCGTGTAGACTCAAGAAATCCAAGTTATTTACAGAGACAACAACGTGGCAGATGTTTGATGACTGATAAATCTTTGAATAAATCTATTTCACAAGATATCATTGATCGACTTGCTTATGACACTGAGCATCATCCTATGGTAAATACATTTGAAGAGTTGATAACAATAAACCAACTGAGACCACCATGTCATTGATTCATTGTTTTAGGACATTCTGAAAATGGGTTATAATGTTGATAATCATTGTGAGAAATACAGCCGATCTCAAGATCGATCACGAAGAAACAATGGATGCAACAGTTCTTACATTGAATGTCCAGCTAGTCGCATCAATTCAGCGACAATTCGTCAATTAGAGAGTGAAAGAAGTCGTTCAATGTCACGAACACGTATCTATGGATCAGGACCAAGTTTTCATTCAGCACGTCCTGGTAGAAGTCAGCGAAAAAATAATAGTTGGCGAAGTCGTGATGAAGTGGACGCAGATGCGACTTCATCAAGACACTGTGGTCCAATAAGTGTCAACTCAAGTATTCGTTCATCACCAAGGTTTTAATTAATTTATTGTGACAATCCCGAACAGAATTTTATCAATGGCTCTCACTTTGTAATTACTTTGTCCACATGGGTGCTGTTCCTATAACTTTTGAAATATTAACTTTGTAGATCGAGCGAAAGTAAAAATGAAAATGATCCAGCTTGCTCCAATTACGCTTCGAGTTTTGAATCCTCATCGGAAGCATCAAGACGCGGCTCACCAGTCCCTAAGCTCTCAGCGCCCTCACCAACACCAGTTGGAAGTACTTTGAGTACACAAAGACAGCAGAATATATTTGAGGAAACTTCCGTAAAGTTTGATAAAAATGATGAGGAAGCCAAGTATTCCAAGTTTCTTTATGATATTACCCAGGAAATTGTTCAACATGGTTTCTATACGGACGACGAGTTGCGAAATGTTTTCAGGAAACATCTGAAGAAAAACACCCACATCCTTGATAAGGTTATTGGACGATTATCTTTATATTGATTTATTCTCTTTTTTTTTATATCGCTGATATTTATTCGTTAACGTGAGATTTCAATTCTGATGAGATTCGAACATTAAAGCTGATTGAAGACAATTAATGCGCAGAATAAATGATGTGATGGAGCTAACTTATATTTAATTATTCACAATTAAGTTTCAATTGAGAAATTAATCATTTGTTGAATACGCCTCACAGCATAAGATGATGTATGAATTATATCAGCTGAAATTATCGTTGAATATAATTGATAACGATGACGAAGAAGAGAACGAGAGTGTCGAACAATTTCTACGCAATCAAAAATTCATACAAGATTTAACACCCAAACCACCAACACCGCCCAAAGTTCTTGATGAAAATAAATTGATGGATAAATTGTTGAGCCAAGAAGAACTGAGGGAAGTATACAGTAAATCACCTGCCAATGGTAAAAATGCTGTTGTCCTCATCGATGCTAATCCAGAGTTACTTATCACTGAACGTGATATTCTTGCGACATTATTGGAGATGAATATCGAACCAAAACAAGCGGAAAATGTTTACAGACGTTTACAAAAAAAGAGCAGGGATTTGAGTCAAACAGAATTGGTAAGAGAATGTCTGTCAGATACTTATGAAAATGAACTGAATCGAACAGTTCTGACATCTATCACTTTCTTCCCTTCTGAATTTATTTTTTATTTCTTTTCTTTTATCCCACATCGGTGAATTTCCTTGGTATTTATTTTTCTTTCGTTTCTTTGATAAATTATCTCGAGGAAACAATCGCCCAGATTACATTGTATTCAGAGAAAGAACGGTCGGCCAGGTGCACCAAGAAACAAAGGACACGGTGAAGCCATCAAATTTACGGAGAGCGACACCAGAACGACACAGAATTCAATCAACGCATCAAGATATCTCATATCACGGACGTTATCCAATGAATATGAACAAATCTTATACCATGGAAAAGGGCGAATCAATAATCCATCGGGATTGTCCATCTATGGTGACATTGAAATACCCTTGCCGAGGAAAACGTGCCAACAATCGTCCAGATGATTATAGTGATCGTGCAAGAAGAAATTACAACAAAATGTGTCAATGTGGAATACGGTAAAAATTCATGTCGTTTCATTTCTTTCTCATATTTTCTGAACTTCTTTGATCGATGTCCGACTATGATCCTCGATAACATCACTCATTCAATGATTCTTCCGTGTTGATTTGAATTCAAAAGTTCATTTTATGTCATTCAGTAAAAAACTCATGTGACAAATCTGATGAGTTTCCTGGAATATCCAAAAGAATTATTTCAATTCAATGCAATTAGACAACTCTTTCTTTACATATTCATGAAACTTCTTGATGTGGTATGAAGCCATATCGAAATTTTTACTGATCATGAATATGTAACAAGAATTGATTGGCAATTGAAAGAAATAAAAAATAGACGTTCATACTTCCTTAATAATAATATTCAATTCTCATTTTGATATGTGTAATATATTCATCAGAATGTTGGAAGTGCGATTGGCACATTGTTCGGACGGGTACAAAACTCACTCCGGACCTTCATCCATGAAGTCAAAACTTTTAAATGAGAAGAAAGTCACCAACATGAAGGGCTGTAAAGATAAAAAACTCAAAAAATTAGTTGACAATCAATTGGCGTATAATCCGACAAGAACTCTCCAGCGAAAAACTTCATCGCTATCACAACTTCAAGCACCACAATCAGATGGAATAAGAGCAGAAAAAATGAAGAAAAATGTTAGCGGCAAAAGTGAAATTAAAAGTTACGACCGTGTCCAAGAATCTACTTTAAGAGAATTTCAAACTTTGCACAATCAGGATAACGAAGATATTGAAACAGGTTTGTACAATTCCAGAGAAGGAATTCCCCATTGATGACATAATTTATTAATCGACAGTCTATTCACCACCACCACTATTGTCATTTCAGACCACATGAATTTATCTGATGTGGCGCAAGTTGCCGGACCTTCGTCCCAAAACAAAAAAGAACAACATTCGATGAAGTTATCCAATAATATCACGAGTCATGAACAAGTAGAAACACAGAAGAAATCATCAGCTGAATTGGATGAAATTGATGAAATACATGATGACCCGGACGAGTCTGTGATTGAATCAATTGACGATGATCAGTCAATAGAAGAAGAAAATTCATCTAAGAATATAGAGAAATCCAATAATAAGGACACTGTACAATCCAATGTAGACTCTGATATGGAACAAATCAAAGATGTAAACCCAATCAATTGATCAAATCTGCAGTACTTGATTCTTTGCAAGATGTCAGAGATAAACTTATAATTTAATTGATTTACTGAGTTTAGAGAGTTCAATGTGATTTTGATGAGATCATAGGTGAAAATACCTTGACAGAAAGTCAATTCCAACGGAAACACGGACAGAAAACCAGAATTCATTTTCTTCCACGTGAAATTGTTACCAATACCGAAGTATGTCAGATAACCATTCCTCAATTTCATAATTTCAGTTAGTTGAGATCAATGTGATGAATTTTTTACAGACACAATCCAATCTGAATCAATTCATACCCGAAGCACCTCGAATTTGTTCATGTGAACAGATCAATTCGTATAATAATTTCGAAGTTGAAAGTCAATCCCAATGGATCGAGTATTTTTACGATGAAAATAACAATGGGCTGTGCGATGTTAACTGTTTGAATAGAAATCGTCAGACGATTATTAATTGCGTATGGGAAGAACATAATAACATGGTGTTGTGCGAATCATGTGAGAACATTGTCACATGCAGTCATACATGAGGATTTTCTCATCAACGAGTTGTTCCAGAATAGCAATATGAATATGATGACATAATGAATGTGTAATTCTATTCATTTTAGAGTGTTATTTTATTATCATTGATTACTCTGACCGAAATATCGATTGACATTACATAATAATTTTTCAGATATTTTAAATACAATGTTTCGTATGCTTAACATCTATGTTTGTTCATATTTTTTATATTTTACTTGTTTGACGTCATTTCATTCAATATTTGTGAATCAACATCAATAAAATATATATTGCAAAAATATGATGTATCAACAGGAACATGTATCATCAGTAAACAAATATAAACTGTACATGACTCGAGTACATTTACATTTGGTAGATGAATATATATATTGAATGAGAAGCTAATACCGTAATGAGAACGAGTGTTTCCATTTCTCCTTGTTCAATCCAGGCAGTTGAACTGCAAACACAATTTCCATTTGCATCCGACATTCAATAGACTGTGGGCTTAGAACTGTCAAAAAATAAAAGCCGAGTATTGATTAATATATCAAACATGCCGCCTGAACTCTTCTTCATAACATGGCGTAATTGTCTCTGCACTTATTCTGTTATAAAAGCAAAAGTTGTATGGGGTACATTTGAGCACCGTTCGCAGTTCTTATCTATGATTACAGAGATTCAAAGTTTCATTTCTCATTCAATGGCACTCCTCATCTACCGATCGTTACTTTTTTCGGAAAACAATATTTTGAAAGATACAGAAAAAAGGTTCATGAATCGAGCTGCGAATATGAGAATCGATGCTTACTCTACCACTGATCAAGTGAAGGGAACATGAAGAAAAATCATCACATCTGAAATAGTTTTCTCTTTTCATTGAAGATTGAAACTTGGATTTTATACTCAGTGAAGTTTTGCCCTAATTTAATCAGTGTATGTACACTATTACTATCAAGTGGAGTGTTAAATTAAAATAGTCTCCATTCTATCACGTCAAATATGCAAGTGATATTGTAATTAGTTTCATTTCTCTGCGAGATTTCCCTATTATTTTATATTTCATAATGAAAATATAAATATTTATTTGTCTATGGTTCATTTCGTTCCTACAAAGCTGCATAGTCCATCGTGATATTTGTTATTATTTGTTATTTAGTTTATTTTCTTGTTCTTTTCAATAGTGATTCGACGTACAACTTGAAACAGTTGTTTTGTACATTAGGTGAGGCCACTATATTTAGATATACATTTTCCCCATACTACTGACAAATGTATTGGCCATCCAACTCGGCTGGCAATATCCATCACACTCTTAGACAGTACATAAGGAAAATTGTTAAAGAAAGACAAAACAGTCAAAGTAAACATTAACTCAGATTGCCATAAATCTAATGGCATTTGAATGAAATATAAAATGACAGAATAAAATATAATGACAAAAATTCACAGCGTAAGACATAAAATGAATCAGGCGAATTCATTTCTATAAATAATGAAAGTTTTTCCTCTAATCAAACAGCTAAATGGTCAAGCATATCATACATGACCGAGAGAATAAAGAAGTGGAGTTGTTGGACGCAATTACGTGAGAAATAGAAAAACGTTAGTAACACCATCGATAAATGGATTGAGGAATCGGTTTGAGAACAATCACTATCTCAGTTACAGAGATAAATAGTAAAATTGGAATCAACGCGCTCATACATTAATCGATTCTCATGAATCATGGATATGTTGAGTCGTTTAAACTCGGTAATGCACTTTCGTATTTGGTGCGGATAATAACTTTCACTTGTTCTTTTCATTCTCTTATTTTTCTAACTTATCAACTGCCATCAGATGCATTCGATGATGAATCCTCGAGCTCTGGAGCTCCTGGGCGATGATTCAAAATTGCAAGTAAATCTGTCACACGTTTTATTGTATAATCAGGCGTTGGGTCATCAGCTGAGAGTCGTGCTTTATCTGAAATGGGTATCCAGACTGTGCCAGCGAGTCCTGCTTCGAATCCACCTGAGAATTTGGTGAAATCGAAAGAGTTTCACATTAAAGTTTGTATTAAAATCGACAATAAAACAATATGGAATACCAACAATTCATACTCGTTGGAAAACTATAATTGTTTTATTTGTTTTGAATAATACATCGTGAATTTACCATACCAATGATTGTTTGGGATTCTACTCTGCAGCTCAAACGAATTAATTCTTACGCCACAAAATTTGATTTTCCGACTGAATCCATTCGATAATTCTTCATTCACTACTTGTTAATTTATTTTTCAATTTCGTAATTTATTCCATAAGTTAACTTTCGAATGTAAAAACTGTGGAAAACTCATGTGAATTTTTTTCTATTATTCTCGAAAAATAAATGATTGGTATTGCATTAAATTGATTATATTTACCCAAGATATCTGTCTCCAATTTGTCGCCGACCATAATACAATTATTAGGTGAAACTCCCAATATGCGACAGGCCTCATGGAAAATGTGTGCTTCTGGTTTTTCCCATAATAAATCGCCCGACACGAGTATGACATCGAAATAATGTCCAATGTGAAGTTTTTCCATTTTTTCCCATTGTGCCTTGGAAGATCCATTGGTTATCAAACCGATACAGTATTTCTTCCTCAATTCGAGTAGCATGGAAACGGTATCTGGTGCCATGGCAAGATAACGATATCTCAAATACAGCCACCGTTCATATATTTTTTCTGCAAGATGAACGTATTTTTCACCCAATGCCTTCCTCCAAAGCGTTGTACGCCATGTGTCAAGATCATATGCAGAATTGTCAGGACACTTCCGGAACTGCTTCAGATAAGTAGCTGTGATCCTTGTTGATGTTTCATATGGGATGTTGTATTGCTGATTCAATTCCTCCGTAAGCTACTTACGTGAAAAAAAAGAGAAATAAATATTAGAGAAAAAATCTGTGGTAAATTTTTGTTATTAATCGAAGTTGATTAGATGACAGGGAAGAATTGAAGCATTTTTATGTCACATTCAATAATATTTCATGGTATTGAAACGAGTTATACTCTCATCTCATTGAATTTGCAACTCGTTCGTCATTCATATGATTCAATATTAAATTTCTTTCAACTGTGGTCATTGGTATAAAATTAGAATAACTCATTTTGGCAAAAGCAAATCATTGGCAATTACTCGCGATCGTATTGGATGTGACACTTAATAATGACTAAAAATGGGCTCTTCAGTCGGTAGGATGGAAAATATAATATTAAATTAAGACGCTTAATTCATAGTTGATGATTACCTAGAAACATTGCATTGACTCATTCGAAATACTGGTGCCGAATATTTGGACATTTGATGACGCACCCACGGATACTGCTGCAATCACAACAAAATCAGCTGTGCCAACAACAGACTTAATTGGTAAGTTGGTTGTTTGAATTTTTGTCATTTTTCTTTACCGAAAAAGTCCAAAGAATGTCAATATGTTGATAGCACACACTATTGTCTAATTTGGGGAAAATATGTGATGAATTATATGTGAAAGGAACAACACTTCAGACATACAAAAATTAAGTTTTTTTTAATTTCATATCAATCGGTGGATTACATTGTTCAATTATCATTTATATTCCATCCATTTTTTTTTTTTTTTTTTTCATAATAATTATTTGTGTCATCTTCATGTATTATTTTGTGAATGCAGCTCATACTATTTTATTTCAATTCAATAAATGAAAGAATACTCTTGACGTCAAATGAATATATTACTGACACACAGACGATGATAAACTATCAATTTAATACACATCAGCAGTGTTGAAATGTAATAAAATTAGAAATCATGAAGCTATAATATATGAAAAGATGGATGAAAGAAGAAGACGAATATATTTGTCGTAATGACAGAGCAAGTACTCGTCGATTTCAAAAATATAACACACGCAGCATGGTTTCGGTTGCCAGCCAACCTATTTCTAGGTGTGATGCGCTTAAAATATACCATCAGATATATTCACTGAAGCATAATAATCTATAGAACATTACACGATAAACGAACTGATGCTGAGTCTATTTTGTAAGTTTCGATCATTTGATTATGAATATCAATTTTTGTGGATTCATTTCAAGCTCTTTTTCCATTCATCCATTCATGGAATCCATATTATTTGATTCATCAACATCATTTAGTGATTCCAACAAGTATTTCTAAACTACTGCTCTCTGATTTCTCTTCTTCCAGTTAAAAAATAACGTACAATATTGATATAGTCTATCCGTCTTTTCATTTTCTATCGAACACCAATAATGCAAAAAGCACATGACACAGCATTTAATATACAAAGTAAAAAACATTTTTCATCAAATTTTTGGTGACTGGATCCAACGAAGGAAAATGAAAAGAGTTTAATCCCCAAATAAACTTTTTCCCAGTTCCATCATTCGATGATTTCGGCATACTGTCAGAGCGCCGCATTTTTTCAGAACTGATGCTACATTTGCTTCAGCTTTGACAAGATGACACAGTAAATCTTCATATGCCGACTTGACATTGGGTGGTAATGATCCAATCTTCACTTTTTTCAATATATCAATGATGCCTTCAACCCATCCAGATTCAATAGCAAATTCAGTGATCCAAGGTATTTGTTGTACGACTCCGGCCATTGTTTGCATGCCAAGGAACCAAAGTTCCATTATTTCCATCCAGTGTTCTTTGTACGACATCGCAACAACGAGTTCAGTTGGATCATTGCTTTCATCAACAATATATGCGTCCCAGAGAAATCGTATTGTCGCTTGTATATAACGACAGATACTAAAATCATTTTTCTTCACAAGTTTTGCTTGTTGTTTGAGCAATAAGAGACCCAACACTGCCAAATGACCATGCAGAACTAAATTTTCATTCGTTTGTTTCAACTCCGATAAATTATTGAAAATGAATTTCAAAAGTGAAATGAATGTTGGTGATTGCTCGACCAATTTTGCTTCCAGTACGGTTATGTTCATTAATACATTGCAGATAGATACCATAGCTGCACGTGAATCCTTCATTTCATCAAGCAACTGTGGATCAAGTTCCTTCTCTGGTTCTTTAATAGCTTTCAAGCGTTCAGAACGTGGAACGGGTGGTTTTTTGTAATGGACAATTGTCCAATGATACGACAGACATTCGAATAACACCTCTTCTTGCTTGTGTTTGAGTAAGATTTTCCTTGCATCTTCCTCAACTGCCAAATAGCAAAGCGCCGGTAGCATCAAACGTAAAACATCAACTTCACTCAATGGATCGTGAATAATTGGTTCACCAGATGACGATCCTCCATCAGATTTAGCGCCAGCTTTTGCTTTCTCTGATAATTTACGATTGCGATGTGCATAGAATGTATCATTGGCTACATTCAACATGAATGGAAGTACTGCGTAGACTTGGGGTCGCATTGCCGAAGTTTCTTGTGCAAGCCAAGCAGCTAAAACTCGAACCATGGCGCAAACAAAAACACGTTCTTTCATGTCAGTTAAATCTTTCAGTTTAGAAACCGCAGTGAGCAAGCCAATAACAGCAGAAAATGCACCTTTGAGTGCTGTATAAAGTGATTGCTTTTCTTTTTGTTCCAATTCAAGTTGATCTGTGGTGATATATGACAGAGAAATTTCCAATATCATGAAACAAGCTGTCACAAGGTCGGCATTTTGAACAACACCTTTTAATTGTTTACCCTCCAACTGCATCCGTACTTCAATGGACGCTAATTGAATCAACAATAAGAAATAAACTTTGGGTTTTTCTGCATCGAGTAATGCCCAGTCGATACCGAGGAGTTCCAACGTTGCAGATGCTAATTTCAATGCTGGATCACGTTGATTCCTCGTTATTTTTGAACCAAGAATATCACTCAGTCCTTTATAAACGCTCTGCGGCCATGATTCTTCAGTACTTGAAGTAGAAACAGCGTTTGCTCTACATGAACTAATAAGCGCTTGTAGAATTGAACACAACTCGAATTTCCTCTCTGAATGATCTGTCTCAAAATCCAAAGCAATTTTATTCATAATCGCATGAAATGCCGATGTGTCAACTGGATCCCATGCTTCTGGTCCAAATCGACTGACAAGTGTCACCAATATATTCAAAGCTTCATCTGTTTGAAAACTTTTCTCCGAATAGATTTCACACATTTTGGGTATGGCTTTTTGTTCAAGTAATGCCTTTTGACCCATAGGATATTGAGCTATATTTTGTAAACAAGTGTACGCTTCACTTACAATAATCAATGTATCATCAAGTGCATCGTCATCAGCTTGCGATACAATTTCTAACAATGCTGGTACGTGGGCGATCATATCAGGATGAGCTGCTAATTCAGGATCGGTACAGAAAGCCGATAAAATTGATAGTGCAACAGATTTATAAACTTGTGGTGGACAATCAACAGGTACATCATTGCTAATGAGAAGTTTTCGTAAAAATTTACTCCCAATTGCTGCAAACAGTAATTTTTTCGCTGCTGGACTGCAATCTTTACCATCTACTAATTTGGTTACCATGAACAGTGCTGCGAATTTCTCCGAATCACTATTCACCATCTTCAAAATTGATGCGCATTTAGCTACACCCTCTGGAATACTCATGTTGATCGGAGGTTCGGTGAAGTTCTTCTTGGAAAATGAAATGCAACTAGTTTTGTTCTTATCCAGCAAATTCACTCACACACAGAGATATAAACAGTCTTGATATTCTGGTACTTTATATTATTTATAAATCCAGAAAGACTCAAAGTATGAACACGATCGATGTAGTTCGTTGTCGTTCAATCTACTCGCACGTTCCGAAGCCAACTGGCATCACTTTCATGCAGTGGGTGAATAATTCCTCGTTCTCTAGCCTTGCCCTTTTGATATGCAACTGCACAAAAATACACATACACGCGCGTCCACGTGAAACGTTCTTCTATTTATCTTCTCTCACTAACAGGAAACTAGAACTGACACAGTCTATTGGGAAGATGAAGATATTTATCGATGAATTTTTGGATATTTTTTCACTGACGGTTGATTGACGAGTTGTTGGAATAAGTAATTAATTTATTGGCATATCCAACATGACAGAAATCAGATATTATCATAACGTATTGGACAATCGATGCAGAGGTTGATGGAGGACGACACGGCCATCAAGTGTACGGCTTTGTGCGATTGTGACGATGCCAATTTCCTATGTTCCAAAACGTTCCCCACAAGGAGGAAACAGAAATAATGTTGAAAAATAGAGGAGAAGAACGAACTTACGAACGTTCGTAACGCACTTGACGTCCGAAAATAACCTATCAGCACTGTTGGTGGATGCAGAGATGAAGATTGATGAAAAATAGAGTAATGAGTAGTGAGAGTTAAATAGAGGAAGATAAATAAGTGAATGTCTCCAAGAGATTGTTCACAAATACAATATTTCACGTTTCCCAATCGTTTTTCTCCAAACTCTCACCTAACCTCTTAGTTTAAACACCAAGATAAAAATAGTGATGTCGATGAAAGAGTCGACTTCGGATATCTCCGGCTTGTTTCCCCCACTCGATCTAAATGGCGCGCGCCGTTTTTAGAGAATTCTATGAGACTTCATCATGCGATGTGGAATTCATGTTCGGATCATGTTTGGCTTATGAGGAAACGTCAATAGAACACACTTGGGTACATCATTCATTTCTCTCATTCTATTTATTCCAGAGTAAACGACATGTAGAACATTCCTTTGCACACACGGTGCAATCGGCGAAATAATGGGCAATAGAAAAGTGACAACCGTATAGATACGTTATCGAGTTATCTTAGTTGATTCGATTGTTGTTTTCATGAAAATGAGTAACGAAAATCTCGCAAATTGTGTTTCTAACTCGTAGATCAATTTAAAAATGGATTTGGCAGGTTTCGATAATGCGGCGCGCATCAATCACCACAATATAGCAACCATAACCTGAAAACATCCCGAACTCTATCACGCCGACTGAGAATTGACATTAGAACAGTTCCGAATAAGCTGATCTTTGATATGATTTGAATGCTATTGGTTACTCCGAATGCTACCCATCATCGACTCCAATGCCTAGCGTGAATGGATATACAAGAGGACAACCCGTTATAATCCTGCATTGAATCGAAATAATCCTAAACATATAAAATATTGAAAAGTATAATTTCGACACACTAGTCTTTATTTTCAGTTTGTTGAATACCGTAATGGCTTAGGGTTATGCAATGTTGAGAACTATATGATGAATATGTTGAATATATCACTCGAGTACTCGTCAAATAATCAAGAAATGAAGTTTCGAGTAATGACAAATGTAATGGCAACGCATAATCAAAGTGCAAATTTCAATCACCTCTAGACGTACTTCATTAGCAAAATCATGGACTACTTATTTGAAACGAGATTTTGTGTTGTTCTCTCACACAGATTGGTCATTCCAAGAATTGAACATAAGATTGGTCAATTCGGCCAGTTGACACAGGAAATGTTTTGAAGGGGGAAAGGTGTCGAAGCTCACCGAAGCCTTCTCTTCCAACAGGTCAACATATTGCTTGTAAGAAAGATGACTACCGAATAAAAACAAACACTCTATGTCTCTCTCTTGCTTTCTTTATAGGTTGGAGTATATTCCAAGGCAAAAATAGTAACTGACGTGTGTGTGGAGAATGGAGAGCTATAACGGGCAACACGTATCGCATTACAATGTATGTCTATTTTCGTATAGGCCACTTGGGAGGAATTTTCTCTGTGGTGTTTGGTTGCTCGGAAAATTACAACAAAGTGAGGTTAGATGTCGTTGGAGAAGAACGAACACACTCTCACAGAAAAACTATTCTCATCCATCATCGGAACTTCAACGACTCATCACTTACTACTGGATTATTTCATGTCACTTGTGCACGTTGTAACTGTCATTATCATCAATTCTGATTAATTATATTGAATTGTTCAATACTTCACACTAACGATACGTGCTGATGCACGTGACCTCTCGTGCCCTTCAGTTTAGCCATGTTCAAGGCTGAAATATTTTTATATGCACGTTGTGATATATATGTATTCATTATGCACACATATGTGCTACTCGACATGAATGAGACATGTATGAGAAATGATTTGCAATATTCTACATACATACATATATATATATATATGTACATATACATATGTATATAGATATGATTTTCATTTTAAATTGTTTGCCTGATCATCTGTGGAGGAATGGAATTACATATAGAATGCACTCTGTACCTTTTTACAGGCCAAACTGTCGCCCTTTCTGGTCTCGATGAGGGTGTTGTCCAGGTCGAAAAAGACCGTGGTGATGATTTGGTTCGAAATATTTCGCGCACGGTAGACCGCCATTGTTTCGTCGTCGTTGTCGTAGTGGTAGACTACTGTCTGGTTATTCTTCTTGTTATTGTTGTCGTTCGAGAAATAATGATTGATAAAACAAATGGCACCTGTTGTTCCACCCTTGTGATATATCCTTCTATTGTTTTTTTTTATGCTTGTTGGCGTATGATGGCATAGGACTTTCATGAAATATAACGGCCACCTTTGTGTGTCGCTGGTGTTGGTGATTGAGGTCTGTTAATATTTTTTCCGATAAAGTGGGGACGATTGTGTCGCCTGACTCATTGATGACGTGCGACGCGTGGCGTCCATTTTGTAGGGGAGAAAAAGGAGAATATATATGTATATTCATGCGCGTGTACACAATTTATGCGCATGAACATAACCTATGGCGGTGAATTTAAATATTGTTTTTATGATTATTGAATTGGCTTGGAATGATTCTCCATCGAAACATTCTGGCTGTTTGCTTGGACACTCATTGACACTCAACAGAGTGCCCACATTGGTTGCTCTCATAATCTAATTTTGTTCTGCCATATCAAGGGATCTTGTGATGACATAAGTTCGTAACGGTTCTCCGTTCTTCCCGGAGGAAATTGGGATTTGATCTTAGAATGTTAATTCTGAGTACATGAAACAAGGAATGAGAAAATTTCTGGGAATGTCAGAAGTTCGTCATTCCACCAAGAATGAATGTTAACGAATCTATTCCCAAAATGCGATGAGAAATTCCTTTCCAAGTAGACGTTACTCAGGCTATAAAAAATCATCGAAACAATTCAACATAATGCCATTATATTCAAAGATCGTCACATAACTTTCAATTACTCTATCCATATAAACAGTTCCTACTCATCCACAGAAGAAAAAACTCATAGTGAATTCATTGAGAATATTTATGTTATATTTCCTTCATGTAATCGTAGTTAGACATACCACCAACAATTTCCAACATTTCGGCACGGAGTCTTGTAAATGAAAACATAACCTTAAAACATGTTGGCTCGTAACGTCTCGAAGACCAGTTGGTGTCAGTTACGAACGAGATATTTTCACAAAGACATTGCTGAAACAAAATTAGCAAATAAAAAGCGCAATGTGTGGAAAATTAGGAATATTGGAATCATGGCTCATATTGATGCCGGTAATTACACTTATTCAAAATTATTCACTCTATTGATCGACAAGAGGTTATTTTCCTGAACTATTCCAGTGAAGTAGAGTTCCATTCTTCGACGTCATTTGCTATACAACCATGAACACATTGAAAATAGTTTCGACAATTTTCAATCTAATTTATCATTATTCACTCTGATGATTGACGAGAATAAATTGTCGAAAGAGATGCATAACTGATTCGTGCACAGCATCCATCCATCCTGAATGGAATTTCTCTACTGGAATCTCTAGTTTGAACAGGAAATTCACACTTTTGTCTTTCTTATCAAAACTACTCTACTCATACCTGTTCATTCGATTCCATAGTTGTTAATCATCTCGAGTAGAGAGTTTTCTTCGTTAGCGAAATATCATTTTTGCAAACATATTTTCATTACAGGTAAGACTACTACCACCGAAAGAATGCTCTATTATTCAGGAAGTATCAGAAGTATGGGTGAAGTACATGATGGAAATACAGTGACCGATTATATGGAGCAAGAACGACAACGAGGAATCACCATAACATCAGCCGCTGTAACATTTGAGTGGAAGGACTTCCGTTTCAATTTAATTGATACTCCAGGACATATCGATTTTACGATGGGCGTTGAGCAAACATTAAATGTATTGGACGGTGCCGTTGTTATCCTTGATGCTTCAGCAGGTGTTGAAGCACAAACAATAACAGTGTGGCGACAAGCAGACAGATACAGAATTCCGCGTATAGCATACGTCAACAAAATGGATCGCGCTGATGCCAATTTTCAAATGTGTGTTGATTCAATTCAGTCTAAATTTGATGTGATGACATTACCAGTACAATTGCCCATTCAACATGAATCCAAATTTTCAGGAGTGATCGATATATTGACTATGGAAAAAATTATATTCGATGAGAAATCACGAGGACGAACATTTCTCAGAGAAAAAATGTCTGAGACAGTTGACGGTAATCTATGGGAACTCGCACAAGAAAAGCGACGACTCTTAACAGATAAATTGTCAAGCATCGACGACGAATTAGCAGATGTTATAATCGAACAAGAATCATTGGATAACGTAACAGACCAAATGCTTGTTGATTCTTTACAACGGAGTACTATTCATGGTAAAGGTGTTCCAGTATTAATGGGTAGTTCATACAAAAACATTGGCGTTCAACCATTAATGGATGCAGTAATACTTTATCTACCATCACCAGAACACCACGAAGGATCATCTGTTTACAACTGTTTTCATGAAAATCTATCAGCCCGTGCGTTCAAAGTTATTCATGACAATCAAAGAGGGGCAATTACTTTTTTCCGTGTTTATACTGGAAAACTTTTAAAAGGAAAAAAACTTTATAATGTTCAACGTGGAGTAGCAGAACAGGTTGGAAGACTCTATGCTGCTTATGCAGATGATTATGAGGAAATCAATGAAATAACTGAAGGCAATATAGGTGGAGTAGCTGGACTAAAACACACAACGTCTGGTGACCTATTGACGACCAATGCATCGACTGCGAGTCAGGCGCAAAAAGCATTAGAAAAACGAACAGGTTCGAACAAAGAACAGATTGAGAGTTTATTCGCGCCTGCTATAATACCCGAACCAGTTTTCTTCTGTTCGATTGAACCACCCTCGTTGAGCTATCAATCAGCGTTGGATACCGCACTACGACAGCTTGGTCGTGAAGATCCGAGTCTTCGTGTAACATTGAATGCAGAAACAGGACAGACAGTTTTAGGCGGAATGGGCGAACTCCACATTGATATCATTAAAGAGAGAATAAGAACTGAATACAAAATTGACGTTGACTTAGGACCACTACAAATAGCATACAAGGAAAGTATCGAGAATGGAATTCGAGATACGCACGTTGTACATCATAAAATTGGTACAACAAATCATGATATTAGCGTGACTATGTCCTTAATACCGAATTATACTGAACAACAGAAGTTACTATTCGATGGATCGAAGGAAAGTGCGTCAAACATTGCGGCCATTTATCCACAAAATTTGACTGCTGTGAAATCAGGCGTGACATCAGCTTTGACATATGGACCTAAATTCGGATGTCCAGTGGTTAATGTTGGTGTTAAATTACATTGGTTAGAAGTCAGTCGTGGCACTTCACCAACAATTATCACGTCGGCAGTGTCACAGTGTATAAGAAAGATGCTGCTAGATGCGGGCGTTATTATGTTGGAGCCAATTGTTTTATTAGAGGTTATAGTACCTGATAAATATTCACCTGGAGTTATGAGCGATTTGGGTAAACGCCGAGCCCAAATACAAGACATCTCCATCCGTGGCGAATGCAAAGTAAGTTTGGACTTTTCTTCTACGAGTTCATGGCAGTTTATCAGACAGCTGTCAATATGTCCAGTTGCCATTCATGAATTCGGAAGAATGCTCGAATGTATTCCGATAGATTTCAATCGTTCATAGAAGAATTATCAATTTTCGAAAATTTTGTTTCGACAAGTGAATTTTGACTCAAAATGCTCATGGGGAAAAATTAATCAAATGATAACAAGCCGTTTTTAATTTCTTCAGTTCGTATTATAATAAGAATATACCAAGAGATAAATTAAAAGAATTGAGCAAGAAAAAAGATGCCCTGGTAATATAATTTTTCAATCGAACAAGTTATTCACATCATTCACTGCTCTTCATATAAAAACCCACATGTAGGAGACTCGTAAGAGGGTCTATGTGCTGTGTTAATGATTGGATAGAATTTTCATCATGTATCATAACCACGTAAAATCATTCTGAGGATAATTTACTACTTCTCAAATTATTACCAACAGCAATATCAGTAACGACTACTGAAGTGAACATTTTCGAAGTGTCATGAACTTGACCGCACATAATTTCTGATCACATACGCATCTCCTTTCTGGATATTTTTTCATCTCAATTTTTTCAAGATAAATATTTAAGTTATTTCTTTCACTTCAAGGTGCTGAGATCATTGACGCCACTCATTGAGCTTCTTGGTTATGCAACCGTTCTACGAATTTTATCCTCAGGAAATGGAACATTCTCTTCTCAATTCTTCAAATACCAAACGATGGAACCTTCAGTGGAGCAAGAGGCAATCAGAAGAATGACTGGTGTATGATATACATGTTGAAATGAATATGTTTTTCGATAAAAATATTCAAAATGTAAATATGAAATTATTGTGATGAATACAGAATGTAGAAATGCATACATTTAACTGAGGATGGAGTGAACTGTCTCATCATTATACATTATCTCGTTGATTTTCTTTTGAATCTTCTGATATCCAAGATGAAAGTCAAGAGACGGCCAGAAGATTGTGTGGATCATTCCGTATGGGAGACGCAGTGTTTGCAATTGCGTTGGATAGTGCCCGTCTTCACGATGAAATCCTTTTTTCCGAACGGTTTTCTACGACCATTTTTAACCAAGGAAAAACGAATTGAAAGGGTTGATCAATCCACCATTACCCACCATGAGGTAGTCCAGTATAGTTTGGGTTTCAGCAATGGATTTAGAATGCCGTTAGAATGCAGTTATACTTGGGAATGTTAGAGAGGGGTCGTGCGAAAAAAAAAATCCAAGTTGAATTGCATATTCTTTCTTACTTCAAAACTTTTATTGGCGTTTCAAGACTAAATATAACTATATATATGTATATATTCATGAATTTATTTATATATACACATATATATTGCATCGAAGATGTGTTACAATATTTTTGCTTTTTCCATTTAGTCAATATAGAACCATTTTTGAATAAATCGCGAGAACTTTGCTGCAATGTCAATGGCCCACAAAATATTTCAGCAAGGACAATTAGATTACTATCATAAAACTACTTAAGAATTTCATGTCCAATTCCAAATTTTTTTCGTCCAAATATCTCTCCTCCGTCTGTTTCCCACATTTCAATTTCAGTGAATCTTATCACAGCTGGCATTCGCGTATAAATATATATTAATATTGCTTAAGGTCATGCAAAAATTGTTGTACACTATAAAATATATGTTTATATATACATATACATATGTTCATTTATATATATGCACATGTTATATTGATGGAGGGATTAGAAGTTATATAATAATTATCCATATATATTTCGATATACTTTTTGCCTGATCAAACTATGCAACAGCAAAATAATAATCTATAGATGTTTTTCTATGGGCATTCATACGTCTAAATATATATCGAATTTTTGGCGCAAGATAATTATTCTAATTCTGAACTGCATAAATATATCAACAGAAAACCCAATGGCATTTATATCATTATACCATTATCAATAATCTCTCACAGTCGGTCAATTTAAAAATTGCTCATTCGTTGTCACGATGGCAATGGTTAAATACTTTTTAACATTATAATTATACTCTTTTCATGTTTCCCTCATTCGTTCTCGTAAAATATTTCATTCACAAACGAGCCAGCTCGCTATACGTGCAGTTAACATTCTTATCTATTTTAAACAATTCCTGTTCGCTTTCTGAATTAAATATTTTTCGATAAATTTACTTTTTCCATTATTTTACCGTTTGAATTCTCTTCTCTCTCTCTCTCTCTCTTTCTTTATATTTATCATTTGGTTCCATTCCACGTTATTCATCTCAAGATATATCTCGCATCATTTCACTTCGGAATTTAACCACGTCCACCTCCACCAACGTCTGGTACATGTGTGCCAATTTTCCGGTTTCTTCGTCTCATCATCCTCCCCTTTTTTCTTCTTCTCGTTAATGAATCATTGGCGTTCATTCACATAGTGATCTATTGATTAATGTTAAACACACACGTGAGTATGTTGAATGTCTTGAAGATGTTGATGTTTATGATTTTTTTTTCGCTTGTTATAATTGTCTTATGAAGTTAGTTCAAGTGTGATGAATCATCAAGACGAATCAATACACCCGACTCTTTCATACACAAAAAAATTCATATGTTGTTATTCCAATATATTCATGGTTGTCCGCTCAAGGATTGGATGTTTCGGGTGAGTGCAAATTTATTCACAGGTCATGCCCAAGTCGATCCATTTCGGCGAGTTGGAAATCTATGTCGGCCTCCGTTACAGCGGCACTCGATATGATATTCCTGAAGAAATTTGGTCGCCGGTCGTCTGGCTGATAGCCAACCATCAATGTACCAGCTTGCATCATTCGTCCCTTCAAAATTGGACATATCTGCGAGCAGGGAAAAAATTCCAACAAAAACAAAATCAAATATGGTTGTAGAATGAGATGAAAAAGTGTTGATCGGTTATTGACAATCAATTTTTTACTTGGCCAAGGATTTTTTCTCTTTCCGATGTATGTGGCATATTCCTCACTCGTGTTGGCAGATACCAGAAACAAACATTCACCAATTCGGGTTCTAAGATGAGATAAAATTTGTCGGACATTTGTTTAATGCGCTTTACCATATACTCTGTGAGTTCCATCAGTCTGTCCATGAGCTTTTCAAAACCATCAGTGCCCTAGATTGAAAGAGGAGAGAAATATTGGAATTCATTCATTTAGTTTTATTTAAACAAACTTTTTATTTTATATTGATGCATTGGGGATTATTCATTTGTGATAAACACACCTTTGCACGCCATTGAAGCCAGAGCTTGAAAATGTCATTGTGACGGCCGCATTGAATGACTTTGTCACCTGTGTCGTATTGAACGTCATAGAGTTTGTCAGTCATGAATAGATATTCAGCTGACATTTGATTGCAACTGATCAATAAACCCTGTGAAATGGTTGATTTCATTATTTCTATGATGATCTACGGTAAATTCAAGCAAAACTTTGTTCATTATCATCCCTCATTTTGTTTTCATAAATAGTAACAAAATGGTTCTGCTCGATATTAACCGATAAATTTTCATTGACGCCCACGATTGGTAGCAAGAAAAAAAAGGTGGCCCGGAAAAGTGAAATACAATAAAAATTGGGGTGAGGTGGTGCAAATCGCTTGCGCAATACGGAAATATTTTCTGAGTTCCGGTCGATACGGCGCGTTGACACATGCGCGACGGAAATGATACAGAGAGTAAGTGAGGACGAGAGAGGAACTGGGAGGGAAACTCATATCGCGCTTTCGAAATGGCGACTGGGGGATGTAGAGTTATCGGGTTTCCGCCATTGTCGTCTGCAAAAATGTATACTCGAACATGTTGTATTCTAATAAACATTTTATGGCGAACTCAGACAGAGATGATGACTCGAATCGAATTTTGTGCATTGAAGATCTGATTTTTTTCTATAAATACTAAACATCATTGTCGAATGAAGAAGAAACATTTCTTCTCTCTCAAATATTAAATTCCAAAAGAAAACTATTTTATCCCTCCTTTTTGGTCTACATACAACGAATAATGAAAAATCTCTGTCATCATGACATAAAATTACGCGTAAAAATGTCAATAGCAAATGAAAAAAAAAAAAAAAGGAACGAAGGAATAAATCACATCAAACTGTGTCAATAATGGTAGAGGAAAGAGCGAATTAATAACAGTTCAAACTAGTCCTTTTTTTTCGCGCATATAAGAAAAAATATTTTGGATGGGGATGGCAGCAGCCGTGCAACAGCCGGCGAGAGGAATTTTAATATCTCGTGGGGTGAGTTGGTGCGATATACACAAACAAATATATACGTATCAATGGAGAAGGGAGAAGGGAGTTAGCAATAACTACGACGTGCCAGAGCGGAGGGGATGCACCCTTCGCCAGTCAGCTATCCAAGCCAGCACAGTCTCTGGCAACATATGTTATCTCTTAGTTTAATTAAATTCCACCAGTGTCCTGTGCGCGATGAATTTGCCCTCCTATATTCTCCTGTGCGCGACTTCGGAATGCGACCATTCCGTCTACGTCATCGACGACAAACCCCTTCAGTCTCAGAGTTTGTACTTTCATCAGTCAACGCGCCATTTCACGTATTCCAGTTGACTTTTCTACCTCGGATAGAGATGCCAATGAGAAAGAAGCAACGTCTCAGTCGGAACACGGACCAGTTCTCACGTATTTTGGTTTAAATGCAAATTACATCCATCTCGATCACACAATTTGAGGGGAAATATATCAACGGTCCAACCGATTTCAGAACAGAAAATAATAAAAATTTAATAGATCACGTAAAACAAATGACAATATTAATAGTCGAAATTATTTTCATCGATGGTCAGTTGTAATTTCTGTTGATAAACCGGATCAATTACTCACTTCATCCTTGAAGTGGATTGTAGAGCACTGAAGAAGAGTTCCCATCAATTTATGTGGATTCCAAGTCACAGAGTCAGCGCTGAACAATGGAAAAGAGAATGAGAGAAGAAAGAGATGAGCTATTTATTATTTTTTTTTTCGCAAGTCAGGAAAAGTTATCAATAGCTGAATCAGGACTCAGTTGGTAATTTATGTCGTCTCTTGGGTATTGGTGAACACCATGAGGGTTATGTGTTGTTTATGTCTATTTTGGCGAACCAACTCCTCTATCATCAATTCAAGCTGGGACCTATTAATATCTTCCTACTATGGGATTTATATAAACGCCTGTGGACACACCCCAATGATTCAATGTTCAACCCCTTCTTAATCCACATTGCTATGGACTCCCTGGAGATTTAATGTGGTTAATCAAGTGCATGTGAAGTTCAATCCACAAAGACAAATTAAGAGCATGAGTTCAGTCAATGTTAGATGATTATCTGACTTTGAATCGTCGATGGAATAAAATATGAAATGATAACCATCCTGGTGGTTAATTGTCAATTGAAGCTATACAGAGATTATTGGTGAAGATTGGTTCATCTTTTCTTCATTCAGTCAACTATCTCCAACTTGGCTCTCATGAAATCAAACTTTCCAAGTATTATTGATTGTAGTCAGAAAAATGATGAACTTCTAGTGTCAACGCGAATTAGTTTTCCACTTTTTCTTGTAGCCATTCATTTTTTCAATTTGATGTTAGGTGGAAGATATCACAGTAGAATTATATCAGATCCAGTTGGTATATTATGGTGAATGACAAATGTTATCGATACATTGCATGTGACACGAATGCGCAGAATGGTTGGTCCTTTCTCTGCTGTTGCTGTTGGGTATGTCATTGAGTTGAAGTGGCTCTAGAGAGTTTTTATGTCATCTGCAGATATACTCCATTACTTACTCTTTCGTGTTATTCTCTCTTGACATTGCTCATCATTCCACAATTTTTGTCACAAGTGCATTCATCATCTGATATAAATTCGTGACGAGAAATCATTAATTTTTTTTCTTCATTCATCATATTTTGCTGAGAATTTGAAACACCTCCCATCTAATTCGAACATCATAACTTCATCAAAAGATTACATTGGTAGTTTGAAGAATATTGAGAATATTTTGAGTGTAACCAATTGTTGATAATAAAATTTATCAATTAGTTTTTCGATATGGAAATATACCATGAACAAATTGAAATTTTATAATTCATTCATCCTTACGTGAAGCGTGATGTGGTGGTTGTGAGTGTGGCAGGAGGAATAGGATAAAGAGGTGGAAGGTGAAGTGATTAATGTGATTCGCAGCTGGATGTGACGCATGTAGTTGCTTTTCACCCGCACCCTCATATTGTATATTTTATATACATATACTCTCTCTCATAGTGCCATTATCTCGGTGCTAGGTGTCAGTTCCAAAAGCCGCTGGACGACCATATATATCACTGTGAATGCTAATTACCTAGCACTTTAAGTCGATACATTCAAATCACATTTGCAACCATCACAACTCATTTTTGCATTTACTCGTTAAGAGCGATATCAATTCATAACGAAAACTAACCAAAGTTCTGGATATTTTTTATTATTGAACGCAGATATTTCACAGTGAACTATTTCCCTAATTCTACTTTGTGTAAACTCAATGTTTCCTTGAATTACATCAACTGATCTGGAAGGAATTCGATATTGAATTGAGGCAGATCAGAGTTCAATGACGATTGAAAGATTCCAATTGGCAGCGCATGTAACGACATTTTTACCTGATATTTAAATAAATTCCCAATCCTTTTTTCGTACCATCTACGTTGGTATGTTTGATGAAAATACCGTTCGAATTTCATCAATCAAATTATTATCATCTTTGATTTCACAATCACAATTAACTCATCAACCTCTGGAAATCAAATCGTATCCACTTCAAGTCACCTGCTACATCAGTATGCAATTCATATTTTTCAAATATTTTGTCTACTATTCTTCGTATTTTTTCCGAGATGATTTTCAGCAATGCTCCTGGTATATAGTGGCGAGATAAAAGACATTGAATTCCTATTATTCTCCAGAACAATCGATGCAAGAAGTGAAAGGGTGTGTATGTATATACATATACACGTCGAAATGGGTGGGAATAGAAGAAAAAATATTTTTATATGGGAATAATATAAAGAGACCTTGATCTTTGAATATTCCCTCTTCCTTCCATTGCTCTTTTGAGCTGGCGCAACTTGGTAGGTCGCTCCAAGTAATCATTGTGGACTTTATCGCAACGTTGAAAAAGATCCGAAGAAGAGAGGAAGATTGTTGCTGAGATAAAAATAAATGTATGTGTATATATTTATGCATTAGAATGTGTATGTGTGTGAGGGTGAGAGAAAGAGAGTTCGTAAATAAAAGAGAGATTGGAATAAAAAATAAAGGAAATGATAGAAAAGAGTAAAGTTGACGAGAGCTGACATCCTTTGTACAAGTTTAATCTGTCATTGTCCAGGACCTGAGTCTCTCTTTTTTCAGACTATTTTGCTGTATAGTCTCACACATGCATGAATACATGTACATGAGAACGACGGCGCGTCAATAAGAGGCAAGTCCTGTTCTCTAAATGCGCTTCGGGGAACCGATCCAGCTGTTGCTCCTGCCCGCGGATCACTCTCGACTCACCACTCTTCTCTTTCCTTCCATCAAACTTTTTCTTCACTTTTTACTTTTGCTGGGCATTTTGATGAAAAACGCCTGCGGAACCAAATGCTGTTGAGTGAACGGCTGTAGTTCATTCTTAGATTTATTTACATGCATTGAAAATTAGCGATACTGATAGGAGAGTTGGAGTTGTTCAGTCATTTCTAATTCAGAAGAAACGAGTCTTTCATAATTATTTTGGTTTTCTGTGTTCATGTGATTTTAGTTGATGGGTGATGTAACTTTGGGAATTCATCGAACGGTTGCAACAATATTTCATCCCAGCTGGCAATCGATGTGCACTTGGAACTCTGTTCATAAAAAAATTCCCAGATTGATATGTCTATGAAAAAGCCAGCAGTGATTCCATTCCTTCCTTTTCTCTCCATTCACACAGTGAAAATTGTTCTCTTGGGAGTGATCGTGCACTTTTGTTATGTGTTCACATGTATGTGCACATGTACTGTGGATGTCTGTATGAAAGACGTGTGGGTGGAAATAAGGACGGGTGGGTGGGTGAGTGAACAGATGGACGCTTGGATGCAAATCGTGGATTAATCTTGCTGGCCCCACGTAGCAGACGAGCAATCCCCCTCTGTGTCGCAAACGCAGACTCTGCGAATACATATACGGGTATGAAGTGTATATATATTTGACCCACCCCCATGTCTATGTGTGTTGTTGCGTTAGGGGTTGCGCCACTATCTGTCGGTACAGGGATGCGAAAGTTGGCATGTGCCACAGACAAGAGTCACTCCTTTCTCTTCATGTCATCAACGTCACGGATTACAACACTCTCACTATGCGCTTTCATCCCTCAATCATGTGCTTTGGTATTTCTTCTCCCTTTTTTCATTCACCATCTCTGGCATTTTTCGCTATTTTCCCCTTTCCGATTCCTTCACGTTTTTTCTCTCGATTCTCCAGCACCTCTTTTCATCAATATGTATCCAATATTGACTTGTTGAAGAATTGTAAATGAGTATTTCAACTGTAGGAATTCTCCCACCTTTGTCTTCTTCCATGCTGAAGAATTTTTCATCATTGTGCTAAGTAATTTTCACGCGGTGCGACAGGGTGAACATGTGGGTTTGGAAATGCGTGAACGTATCGATTTTGCATTGCGAATAAGCCTTATTGAAGAGATACGATGGAGTAGGGTCGAGTGTGTTTTTCCGAGGACTCCATCAAACTAAGCCCCAATAAACTATAAAACTTTGGGATTAACTCACCCCGCAGTGTTATGGCTGCAGACGTATTCGCGCTCACTCTGTTTCTCTAGTAAATGTAGTCCCAGAGGAGTTCACGTTGTGTTCTAAATTTGGGTAACTACTTATAGAATAAGAGGAAGAGAAGAAGCTTCTGTGTGCATCTGGTGTGCATTGGTTGGAGATATCACGTGACGAGAAAAGCTTTCGAGTCCAATTGGTTTTATTAGATTTTGATACCAAATGAGTTATTGCAGAGTCATGATCGTTGTACGATCGTTGTTTAGTCTAACGAATTGTTTAATGTTTCGTAATAATACCTCCAGCAATTCATTTTGATATCAGTTTGGTAGTGTTACTCACCGTTCAATTCCAGTCAGCCGTGGATGTCGATACTTCCTTGATAAAAGCAATCCACCACCCCATGCAGCCTGGAGAAAAAAAGTTTCAAATGAAAGTTTATCAGCAAGATGAATGATGTGAACAATAAAAGAAGATTTTTGGAGTTTGTCCAAGTTGTTCAAGTATGAAAAGGACAATACTTCGTGGATTATTTGTTTGGTTCAATTATTCAACTTCAAATGGTCATGGGCTAGCTTCAACAGAAAGATTTTTATCATGGGTGAACTCTGATTTAAATGAAAACTGATACTGAAGTTTGAAAACTTTCCGTTGAGTATTCTAATTAATTTAGCGATTTTTCCAGTCTGATTTTCTGCACCGTTGGCAATTCGCCAGTGATTTTCAACAACTGTTCAACCTATTTCAACTTCCCACATTTATTATTTAAGATAAGACTCTTACGCATTTGGCATTTGCAACCAGAAATCGGTTCAATCGTTTCGGGTAGGACAAACTTGGCATTTGGATAGTTTCAGTTGATGAATTGAATTTCATTAAAATATAAATCATTTACGATTATTCAGTTGTTTTGAGGTGAAAAATTATAAACTCACATCAACATGAAGCCAAAGATTGTATTTTTGGCAAATGTCAGCGATCTGTGGAATGGGATCAAATGCGCCAATGACAGTTGTACCAGCAGTAGCATTCACAAAGAATGGGATATGACCCATAGCTTTGCGTTCCAAAATGAGTTGCTCCAATTTTGATGGTATGATTCGACCAGCTTCATCACTTGGTACCATCACGCAGTTGTCAGTACCGAGACCACACACCGAAGCACAAGATTTCACTGAATAATGACACTACAAAAATTAAGAGGAACAATTGTTGAGTGAAACTAGTCCATTAATTTATGGAAACATCAACTGTTGTATCAACTGACTTGGGAATTAAGTCTAGATTTATTGATTCAACATTTTCACCTGATCTGAAGTGAACATCACGAGCTGGCCACCAACCGCAGCCAATCCACACTCTTTATATTGCGGAAACATTTTATGTCGTGCAGCCAGAAAAGCATAAAGATTACTAATTGAACCACCAGGTGCTAAAATTGAATCGCCAGTATTCCATCCTAGGAGTTCACGCATTTTTTGTAGTACCACATGCTCCATCAGAATAAATACTGGTGCTATTTCATACGTAAACATGTTCGTGTTGGCAGTCGCTGTGAGCCATTCACCAGCCATCGACACCACGTCCAAGCCACATGACAACTGATTGAAATAATGTGGATGGCCTGGAAGCAAACAGTAAACGAGAAAACGAGAGATGAATAACACGTCAACTAATCAATTTCCTAATTCATGAATCTGTTGATTCAGCAATCAGCTCATCATTATTAGAGTGAGAATAAGCTTGAGATTGATCATTCAGACAGTTGGATTCAATTAATTTCTGCCATCACCAGTGATTAATTAACATGCAATCAATTTTTCTCAAAAGTAATTACAACATGAGTGTGAATTTTATTCTCAGCAACATGACATTGCTCATTGAAGTGATTGTGAATGTATGAACGTGAACATCAGATGAATGGGGCAAAAGGTTGAAGGTTTATATATGAGTTGGAACTTGTGCCATGCCCTGGCACAAAACAAAAAAAAACGGGGGAGTAAGAGAGTGAGAGACAAGAGCTTTAAACCTACTCTCTGCGAGTATGTTGTCATACGCTTGGCTGAACATCGCGCATGGATCAAGCTTAATGCTGCTGTTTGATGGGCCTCACCCTTCAAAGTTTCAGGACATCGTAGTGGAATGGGATATATATAGCAGCATCAACCACCCATTTTGTTGGGTAATTCGGTGAGGGCAGCTGTAGAAAATTTCGTAGAGGAATCAATTTTCCTGCTCGCGCAGTTTCATGTGGTTTCACATTTTGCTCAATGCAAAATCACATTCTCGTGGCATTTTTGATAGTTCAATTACAAACTGCAGTAGAGAAGTGATGCGAATCGGGGTTTGGCATAGTTTCAACCAGAATTTCACTTTTTGTTTAGAAACCAAAGGACATTAAGGACATCAACGTTCTCCTGATATTTTTTTTTGTGAATAATCACTTGCAACAATGAACATAAATATGTGCTACGTCTTATCTATGTTGGTCTTTTATTATTTTTATCACATATAGACATTCGGTTGGAGATTGAAGAAAGAATGTGTGCGTTCAGGGTGAATCTTCAAAGAGTCTCATTTTTTTTTATCAATTTCCTGCTCGAGAATGTTGCTTTCACGGTTGGAACTTCCGGTATCGTGAGATTGGATCCGTTGGAGCGTGAGTGTTACAAGAAAGAGGATAAACGCAATGAGAATGGAGTGTAGTGGAATTTGTTAGTGAGGAATAAAGTGAAACGAGAAAAATATAGATTGGCGACTTGTTTTGGAAAAGTAGTGAGGGAACGTAACGGCTGGCTTCATTAGACGAAACATTAGATCGACGGGTGGACGTACAAAGTACGTTTTAATCTTTGGGAATTACCGGGTTTGATTGACGTATGACGCCACAGTATCCTTGGGGTTCGGGGTCTTCATGTGTGAGCACATTTATATATATTTGTATGTTCGTTTGATTCCCCCTATTGGATTGCACTCGATGTGGGATTTACCAATATGTACGGTCATCCAACCGCGTGATTTCAAATAGTTTTTGTCTACAGCATCGATCAACAATTTATTGGCGAGTCGGAAAATATTTCAATTATTCTTCGGAACGTTGTTTGACTGTTCATTTGTGTATGGGATTGATATTTTTGTCGTAGTGTGAATTGAAAGAATCGTCTCATCGGGAAGTATTGATGGATGAGAAAGGAGGGACAAGAATTTGAAGATATTGGAAATATTATTCAAAGATTTGCTGCTTTTTCATAAGATACGATGAGTAAAATAATTTTCTTGGATGACAACTTGGTAATTTGTAATAAAAAAATGAATTCATTATGAATCGAATGTAGTGAAATTGATAGTAACTTTGATCGAAATTCAATCTGGTGATTAGATTGGAAAGATCTGAGACAGAAGGTCAATGATTTCGAATTTATTCTGTTGAATCTGAGACGATATAGAAGATTTAATATCGAAGTCGTTTATCGTTGTGTTATATCCGCAATTATTGCGGTCGGTGACGCGACACACGCGTCCTGTTTGAACCGACATGAGGGTGGTAGTGAAGAGGGAGAGAATGTCTGCAAGAATGCATCCGAGGGGTTGTACAATATCCAAGATGTTCATTCTCGTTTGTACTTTCTCGCTTTCTATGTTTCTATTTCCCCGCACAATGTCGTTGTTTCCGTTCGCTTTTTTTTTGTTTTTGTCCTGTTGTTCGGGGATGTTGTGGCACGCAGTTCGTGCACGTTTAGAAAAGGGGGTCGATGATCCGTATTGAGACCCGCATTTTGCACGTCACACGCGTCGCTGCCCGACTAGATTGTTTGCAGAGGCTCTCAAATTCAGCACACGCACGTGACAAATTTGGTGCATCGTCTATTTTATTTTTTTATTTCAATTCGTTTTTTCTCAGTCAAAAATCATCGTAGAAATTCGTTCGAGGATATATTCTCCACCGGGAAGGCAAGCTCTATGCAACGCAATCATGAACACTGCTCCAGCTAGTTCAGGTGGCTACTTTCTAAACGGCTGATAAAAACGCAGTGTTTTCAATTGCGTTGGATAGTGCTCGTCTTCCTGATGAATTTCTTTTTTTAAGGGACTTTCTACGACCCTTTTTTGGCCGAGAAAAAACAAATTGAAATTTTGAATTTTGTGTACCGAGTTTTGAATTCTACGGACCTGGAAAAAACGTGTTCGTGACTTTTCCCTCAAATAGTTCGGTTGGTATTTCATATTCAACGAGAAATATTTTTGTGTAGATTGTATACAACTTAACGACTCTTTTTTACGCTAATCCAACATAATTTCGGTGGTAATTCTGTGAATTGTATACAAAAGCAAGAAAAACATTTGCGCGCGAAAGAAAAAGTAGAGAAAGCGTGAGGCGGAGCGAAGTAGTATACTGTACGACTGGGGCGACCTGTCGTACCCAGACCCTACACCCAAGTGATAAATTAAGGGGCTCAGGATTTGTATGAAGAGAAGCAGAGTGTAACTATTTTTCCCCATTCTTATATTCCATAGCTTAACGTTAATACTCGTCCATCGATCATACACTGCGTTATTTATTTCACGCAAATTGTAACAAAGCCAAACTTGAGTATCTCAACAATCACTTTCTCATAATTGTTTCTGTCTCGGATCAATAATTCTCTTCCGGTATTTCACAACTTTGATAAAATTTCATATAACCATTCGACATTTTTTAGAAGAAGAGATGAAATAACGACGATGAACATGATAGAGATGGGTGAAATTGGGAAAAGTTTCGGAATGTTGTAGAATTATTTTGCAGCTGTTCGAATGAAAAGTGGAGAAGAATAAGTTTTCTCTCTTCATCTGTAGCAGAGATAAATTCGCAGAATTTATTTCCACGTTCATGACGTGCCCACAGTATCGACAGAATTTTTATAAACATTTGTGTAACTACACACAAAATACTTGGTTGCCAATTTAAATTCCACGATGCTCACCCACTTTGCCTTTGTGTATTTTATCCCTCACAGTTTGTTCAAATGTTGGAGGAAAATGCAGAATGTAAAAGAGAGAGAAAGAGAGAAATAACTCTGCAATAGTTTGGAACTATAGGGGTACAACGAGAATAGCGAAGGGGCAACATGAAGGGAGAGAAGGGAAACGCAGCAATACATGATGTTCCACAACCCCATACTCCTACCTACCCCTATTTACTTCGTGTATGTGTGGCGCCCAAAAACTCAACCCTCGACAAAATCGCGTAGAAATGGCTCTTAATTACACCGATCCTATTCAATTGCTCGACCCCACAAATTTCGATAGCATGAGTGTGCAAAAGTGTTTCTCCTTCTGGTTTTTATCTTCACTTTTTTCAATTCACAACCTATTTACACCCCTGCATGAACTCCCTGAAGTTACCTCATGTAATCCTATCACACAAAAATAATTCTGATTTTAATTTTTATCTTAACAATCCAACAATTTTCAATCTCTCTTCGAAAGAGGTGGACGTGGTTAATCAATTGCAACCCTTAAACGCATTTATCAAAGAAAAAGAACATTACACGCCTATGTGTTCTCATGTATTGGTTTGGATAGAGAATCCAGCCGATCTTCACATCAAAGAACTTTGTCAGTAAAAAATCCGAGAACTTCAATGGTCCATATTCTTAAATTTCATAAAAAAGGTTCATATCCACTCATAAATTTTATGTCCGTTCTGTATCACAAATCATTCCAATTGTCTTCTTTTTTGTGCCCTTCTATCTATATACAAAACAATTTTCATATTCCTTATCACAAAAACTGTGTGCGATAAAAAATACTTTTTTACCGTTGCAGAACTTTGCCAATCATCTTTTATCATACTCCATCCCGCCTATCGACATATAAAAAGTGGTATTGCCTCCTCCACCATCTCCGGTGATGACGCCGTGGTGATAGTTAGTGAACATGTATCTTTCGACATTATCAGGGAGGAAAAAAAAACGGAGATAAAGGGAATCACTGAAATAATTTGAGATATTTCCCATGTTGGAGATCGATATGCTGTGACGGTGTGTGCTGATAGTGTAGGCGTTGGTTGTGCGTTTATTTTTTGACAAAAGCTGTAAGCTGATTGTTGATAGCTCATATTGAAGGGGGTTGGAAATATTCTTGGGGTACATAATCTAATAACGAGATTTAGTTGTGTTTTGTATCGTGCAAGGTTCTTTCACTCTATGATGAATATACGTGAGCGAGAAATAAAGACGAGACTCTCTGTATGTTCCCATTCAGACTTGCTCTGTCGCTTTTTTTTTTCCGTTTTGTCTGTCCCCTTCTTTCCCACCCTTGTTAGTTTCACAAGTTTCACTATCGAGTACAGTGTTTGCTCTGTCTAATATATACGATGACGCTATTGTGCATTAGCATCCATTCATGGTAGTAATCGAATCTCAAACGGAGATACCGGGCTATGGCACTCGTCGTCGGGGGATTTGTGGTCGACTTCCGGCGTCGTCTGGTAAACGGACGCACATCATGATATAGATATATTCTGTGTTGGAGCTCGACTGGTGGATTTCTAAAACCACGAATCAGTGAATTTGTGACTATTTGATTCAATTACGAAGTACTTTCATTTGCATTTTAAGTTTGAAAGTTATTGTACAGTTTCTGATGGATTTTTCTTCCAACTTTTTATATCTCCATTATTCTGGTATTCTTGGGAATTCATCGTGGTTCATTTCATCTCTAAGTAATTGAATTTATTTTTTTTCGCATGATTTCTTTCATGAATTTAGTGAAAACATGACAATTTTATTCAGTGATCGTCACGTGACATTGCAATAATTTTTTTTTATCTGTCTTCATGATTCACATTCTAGAAATGAATTTAGAAATATTTCAACATCTCAGTAGATTATTCGCATTGTTAGAGATAAGGCTAAATAAAATCTGTCTCGTGACTTTTCATGATCATCATCACCATCAACATCATCATCGTTATTAATCCGCCAATATTATTTTTTTTCAGTATATTTTTATTATATCATCGAGCGGTTTATAATGGGTGTGTTTAGTCGTAGTTGGGGTTGAAAATACTCGAGGGAGATTGAAAGGGCAATGTGAAGTGGGGTAAAGGGATGGAAGAGGTATCTTTGCAGCACCTTATCTGTGTGCAACCCCCGGTTGTGCAAGCGTATGCTAAATTGAATATGAAATTATGCGGCTTATCGCACGGGCTATTTCTTCACCCCCTTATGGGCACATATACACACCAAGTTATATACGTGAAACTTATTATACTAGTGAAATTATTCTTGCGGGCATTGGAATTATTTTTTCATTCACGATGGTATAATTAAACACGTTTCCGTTTAACAACGAAGTTATCACCAATTTTGAAAATTTAAGCGAAATTATATGGAACACAATTCAACTTACCAGTTTTCACCTGGTACTTTAGTGTCATGGAACAATCGAGCAGAAGCTGTTGCAACGTCATTCCAGTATCAGGCAATTCCAAATCCAACAGTTGCATCAAATCATTCGGATGATGGAATTCCAGCACTTTCGAGTTACGATCATTCTCTGATTTGACGTAATCCAGAAGAATATCAACAACTTTCATCAGGAATTCTTTGGTTGCAGGATAGCCCTCGGCATTTTGGGGTAGAATATCTGCAATCATGTTCGACATGTTAATTTCATGGAATTGTCTATCGAAAATTGGCATAAAACTTTTCAGCGATTGATGATTAATCGATATTGACAGTCCTTCTACTGCATATTCCCACAATTTTTATTGTTGATCCAGCAAGTTGTTGAAGCAATGAACATTTGTCAATGATTTCACCTCATCAAACAATTGAAAGTATAGACCTAAATTGACACACTCTCACTTGTTTGGTGGGATGACACCATCGAGTTCATAATCAGTTGTGCTTTCCTCCTTTCTTTGATGCTGATAAATTCCACTGGATAGCATTGAGTTATTGAATGCTGGAGAAATTGAAATAAATACGAAAAAGATGGAGTAGTTGGGTTGTTGAGCGATGACAAAATGTAGTTCACTGGTGGAATTGGAGAATAGTATTCATTCTGATTTCAGTAAATCCTACCGTAGATTAAGCTGCCCTTTTTCTGTAGGCAAACTATAAAGTATCTGTCAAGCAAACTACCAGTGGCATCAGGCTAGACACCCTCTACGTATAACCGACTTTCCTTTCCATTACCGCGATCCTACGGATAAACAACCACGCTGTAACCGCGTACGGTCTAAGGGGATCTCCTCCACCTTTGTTCTGCGTTTTTTCTTTCTCCTTTTTTTATTTTTTACATCGTTATTTCTTTCTTTTCTTCACTCCTCTTTCGCCTGTAATTCAATCCTTGGGGAATTTAGGCGCTTGAGAATTATCCTTATCGCTCGCATAAGCTCATCATAGGGTGCAACAGCTATCTAAAATATTATTTTTTGTCCGTATCGAACTGACGAAGATAAATTCATCGAAGAAGAGAGAAGTATCGAACGTGTGAATTGATGAATATTTCGTGATGTATTGATAGTATCTCACCATTTTTAACATAAATCAGTTGTGGATTTGGAATATATCGAACAATTTGGAATTCCGAATTTCTTTATATTTCTTTTTGTTTATGAAGAAGAATGATGAAGAATTTTTTACTGATTCACTCTGGACGTTGAAGGTGAATGTGTCGGAGAAATGAATAAAAAAGTCGATGATGAAAATTTTGAAGCGTCTGGTTTGAGATTTCAGTCAGGTTAATGTGAAATGAGGGCAGTCCACTCTCTGGTAAAACAATGTTGGTAATAACATGTTTTCGAAGTAACCAGATGTGTCTCACCTTCTTCATCTTTTGCCATAACCTCACTTGTGTCAGTGTAATTAAAATGCTTCCTAAGGGGCTGTTCCAGGGAATTAGCTCCAACAATTTATATATAAGTGGGATTACAAAGTTAATTTATTGGAATAAAGTAATTGCTCGATTTATAGAAAATTCTGGAGTTGACGTTATCAGGCCTCGCATTTTGTTTCTTGATCGGGTGCTAGTCGAGAGTCGGGCACGCCTGGATTTTTTTTTACCAGGGTGGGGAAAATTTAATTGACGTCCAAATATGATTTGAATAGCTCATACAACCACGTGGACGCATATTGTGGAAATGTAAACATCCCAAAAGATTGATTTGACATAATTTACATGTGAGTTTATATATTGAAGCGACGGCACGCGCGAGTCTCGCTATCATCACATGACACTTCACCAACAACCAAATAAATCGTGTCATGAGTAAGTTAGTAGATGTGCATAAGGGAAAGAGAAAACAAAACGAAACGAAAATATTTTGTAGCGATAGAGAGGCAAAAACCCTTCTGGTAGATACGACAAAGTCCCCTGTGGCGTGTAATCTGTCCTGAGCCACTCGTCGAGTACTCGCGCGCGACGACGATGAAGCCTCGAGCCAAACCCAAAATCCTTCATTATTATGCACCCTTCTATAACGAAAATCACTATCCCGTATGGACCCACTCTGTTACACATCTCGCTCTCTCTTTGAAATATATATCAAACTCTCTTCGTTTTTCACTTTTAAATCCTGACAATGTAGCTTGGTAGATTTGAAAATATAAAATAAATATCTGGCTGATAGTTTTTTCAGCCAATGCTGTTACTATGAATACATCAAGACTATTTCCTCAAATCTCATCAGATAAGTCTTCTTTATGTTTAATTATTTTTCGTAATTGGTCAATGAATGACTCACTCACCTGCGTATTTGAGGTTGCAGTGCTCCTTACTGAGCGAGTAGTTGTTTTCGGAACCCATCAGTCTAGTTGGTGAGTGTGTCCTTGCAAAATTCTGTGAATAAACAAATGAGACAAAAAAATAATTTATTCAATTGATCAAATGATATTTACAGGTTTGAAGTGTCAACATTTTTGTTTCCGTTCACGTTTATTAGTGGAGAACCTCCCAGCTACCATTTCGTTTAGGGGTGTTGTGATAAATAGGGAATGAGAATAATTATTTAAATAATATTTGGTCTACATTAAGTTGAATGAAGATGAAAATGATGATCGAACTTCTTACATATAAGTATTCCTTGATCGCGGAGATTTTAGTGCCAATCATTTGCACATTGTCCATGTCTGTGTCGTTGTGTCCCTCGCTCGAGTCCCTACAACAGTCAATAACAACAATGGAGTTGAGTTATTCACACTCACGGCGTCGTTGCCACAGCAGAGTGTGAGAGAAATAGAGATAAGAAAGGAGAAAAATTAAAGAGGGAATAATAGAGAGTGAAGAAGAAGAGAAAAATACAGAGCGAGCGAGGGAGTAGCGTTTGTGGTCAAATATTCCGATTGCAACTTCATCCAGTTCTTTCATTCTGTTTGGTCTTCTACTAAATCCAGATCATTTACATCAGATCAATTATCGATTGTCTAATTGCTGCGATACGGAAAAAATAAAATAAAATTCGTGTGTGGTTGACTGTTATCAATCAATTTCATTTTGATACTCCGCCTTTTCCAGTTGTCGCTGATTAGTTCATGTCGATTTTTGTTCGAAATACTAAATACGTACCAGAATCGAATGTCGTATCGTTGTGTTCAACGTGGTCAATTTCGATAACACCCAAGTTCATATTAATGTCTGTTGATTGATCATGGAGACATGGCTTTTGAGATGAATACGCGATGATTACCAAGTGTCAACCTAAAGTACTCGAACTTTGATAATTTTAATGGTTTTCTATTTTATTCTCTGAATGGATTCCCCATCATTCAATCCCCTTCCCAATATTTAGTAGTATAATTAAGTGAGAAGCGATAATGTCACTGATGTGATGACGATGAGAATGATGAAAATTAAAATTATCAATGCAACTTTCGGATTTCAATTACTTTACCTTTACCTGAAAGTGAATCCTATCGAATTATGTTCACAGCCTGATTATTTCATTTTACTCCACTGAATTCAAATATTGAACATTTAAGGGAGAAATATCCCCCTGCTGTTTTTTGAGTGAGATATTTTCGAATTGATGACGAGATACGATTCGATTGACTCTGGATTTCGAAAATTGGTGAGAATAAATGAATTAATGACGTCTATTGGTTTCTTACCTGATGAAGTCGGTTTGCGTTGTTGAATGGCGGACGGGGGTAGTTTGCTCGTCAAATATTGTATCGTGATAGAGCAGTATGTTGCAATTACGCACTTTAATTTGGAAATATTTTTTTTAAAATGGTTAATATACGAGAAGAGCGTGACAATGGACGTGAGTGTTTGGGTGGTTTCCACGGGACTGCGAGCAGCAACGCGAACCTCGATGACTCTCTCGAGTGCTCGGGTTGACTCGGCCGGGGGTTCTCTACGGCTGACCCAGTTTCCGTCTTCGTATTTTGCAAACGGGGGTGGCTTTATCGATAGAGGCGTGGCCCCCGCGCACGTAAATGCTCATAGGGGTGGTAAACCACGTGGGCGATGCGCGGGCGTGTCTGCAATGAACCAATAGCGTAGGTGTTATATGCCAAAGGTTGCGTAGGAAGACCATGGCATTTTCTACGGTATCGCGTATGGTACAACATCGTACTCAGAATGTGGTTTAACCCCCGATGAATTTGGGGTAACTGAATGCCTAAAATCTCACGATTATCATTGCACTCCTTGACTTTATAATGTTTAGCATAGCTCAGTTTAAGCTCTTTATAAAATAACATGCTGGGAAAAACTTCTCATGATTATGATGGATAATTTTGTAGAATCATAATTTCATCTTTCACAGAGGTTTATTCATGTGTTGATACAATTTTTTGACAAAAAACCGATTTCTTCAATGGCATTAAGGGTGATCGCACTGATTTTTTCGTTCCTTGAGTAATGGGAGCGGAAAGTTGTAGAGGAATTGTATTGACACGTGAGACTATTGGAAAGGATTGAGAAAAAGCACTCAGATGAGAAATAAAAAAGTAGGTCAAGATGTATTGTCGACAATTTTCGTTCAATATTTACCAAATTCTTTATTCTTTACATCGATATTGGAATTGCGTTGGACAACAATTGAAACTGAAGTGGATTCGATGGAAAGTATCAGACATGAAATTTTCCAATCTTCATCGTTTCTGTTTACTATCAACTGTTAAGATATAAATCGACACATTGATGTCACAAACGGTTTCATATTCTGCTCCTCATCTTCGATGGGTGACGTGAGGTTTTTCTTATGGAATCGAGAAGAGTGGACATTAAAAAAGGTGAAATAAAATAAAGAAATAGATTGAGGGGATGAAGAGGAGAAACCAAATAGAAAAGATTTATTCATATGAGTTTACGATGAAACACTGAGTTGAAGGTTCTGGAAAATACATCGGCGACAAGACGTGTAACGAGTGTTCGTGGGGAATCCGCGCGAGGTATTTGGAAATTCAATTGCAGATTCGTATCTGAGGTGGTGGAAAGAAAAAAAGAGAAAAAGAAAGGGAAGATTGTAGGACGAAAGAAGCAAAAAGAAACAATGGAGTAAAAAAAATGAAATGGGGAAAAAGAAGAAGAAAATGGGTCCAGCTTAAATGTCATGACGCCTGCGCGACCACGTGGATTTGGACACGAAAAGGCGAAAGAGAAAAGTGAAGGAGTCAGAATTTAGTGTTTTTCGTGGATGAATATATCTATGGGGATAAATACATATATTGTTCGAATAACGATGATGGGATGAGGACAAAATGGACGACGGCCAATAGGACACCAAGGCAAAATGGCTGCGACCGGGAATTTAATCAATACCTCCTCCGTGTGGTATCACAGAGAGGGAGAAAGAGGCTCATGGGGTTGAACAAGTGGTTTGGGAACCACCAGGAACGTAACTAGTTGCTCGCATCAAAATGTGTCCTCTTTGCCAATCCTTTTTTTTTGCTTTCTTTCATGAATAAAGATACAATCACGTGTATAGTTATTCAGGTTTGCTCAATATTTTTCTTTGTTCGGTGACAATGTCGAGCATCGATAAAATATGTGGTCGGAAAGTATCGGCGAAGTTATGGACGTGGGAACACTGCTGATGTTCTTTATTATTTTTCTTTATTGAATCTTCGTGCTATTTATTTCTCCCAATAGATGCAATTGATCATTTTTATCTGGGTTCGATTCTTTTCTTTCTAGTATATTGGGACTTTGTTGGATGGGAAATACAATTCAAAATGGAGGAATAGAAGAATTGAGTTAATAACTGTCCACATTTTTTCTTATAATTCTTAGATGGGAACGTCTACAGATTTCTTGTCCTCGAAGGAAACGTGATGAGGAAGGATAGTTAAAATTTTTCTCAAATTTATCGTTGAATATAAAGTGGGATTCTGGGAAACTGGAAATTTTGTTGTGGATCTCAACATTACACCGGGATCTTTTAGAAATAAAAAATTTTCATGCTTAACATGGATAAAATTATTTTACTCTCGTGCGATATTTTTATCCGCCGCTTATGTCTCGTGATTCATGATTGTGATTTATGATAAGACTATGAATTTTTCTAAGCCCAATTTCTTGAAAAATGTCTCTGTGAAAAAAACCAAAACTGTCCAATTTTCGTTTCTCATTCACTTCTGACTATACTGGCAAGAATTCCTGCGAAGACATTCGAATTTCTGTGGTGAACCACTGAGACTCTCCAAATTTCTAACTCTTAAATTTGATATTAGAAACATTCGTAGATTTTAGTGGTTTTGACAAAGTCTCTCCGCGGTTTATATCGTCAGAGTACCGCATACTTGACGGCTTTACGGTTACGTCGTTTCAACACTCCGATTGTACGGGTGTGTACATACACCAAGATCAATTGTCCATGTAACCGAGCTACTCTTCGTCGCGTCCTCCATCGGAATTTATATACACATACAGCTAAAGAAAGATTGAAGAAAATTGTGGGCGGTGTGGAGAAATGATAATGCAAAAGTAGTTTTGCAACTCCAGACATGCCCGTCCATTTCCTCGCACTCGCTGTCGTCTACATTATATGAAATATACTCATAACTTGATAAAATTGTGGGAGCAATCTTTTTATTTTTCGTTTCAAAAACAGATTTTCGCAATCTCGTTTCCGTTGTGAATAAGAAATGAAAGAAAATTCAAGAGGAAGACTTGAAGAAGACCGAAATAAAATGATAACACAAGAGTTTATTATTATTGTCGTTTTTGTTTTACTTCGTTCCATTTTTTAATCTTCAGCACTTTAGATCTTGTACATACACACAGTGGAATAAAGACCAGGGTTCAACTCTCCACGTTGTGAAGTTATTAATTGTAAAAGTTATGATATAAGCACTGGCTTTTTCATCGCATGTTACATTTTCTACACGACTATGTTATTTTCCAGTGCAGACTCTTGAGTTTCTCTGTGATTAAAAAAATACTTTATTTTACTAAGAGTCTGTGTACTGTGAAAAAATTCCACCTGGCTGCTGAATTTCATGATTGTACGTGTGCATTTAGACTTTTAAAATTTTTTAATTATAAATGAAATAATTTCAACGTGACAGATGTGCCAATTTTCTCATACGGATTTTTTCTCTCGTTTATTTATGAATCAGTAAATTCGTACAATAATTCTCAATAGTGTATGGATAAATTCAAGAGGGATGTGAAGGTTTGTGAAAGTGTTGACTGACACATGAGACAAAGTGATTGTCGACTTTGATGGACGATCGAGTGGTAGACCTTAACGATTCACCCTCCATCTTCCATCTGTATGTAGATAAAGGTCTGGATATATTCCACCTATCTATTCTCATCCGAAAGATGTGTCTTTGGCAACTTGGAATATTGATTTACCATCGCTCTCAGATGGCGCCCTGGATAATGTAGAAGTATGCGATGAAAGTTGTGTGTATAATAGTTGGAGAATGTTGGGCAGTGCCAACAAACGAGCGTCAGCCATTTGGGGGTAGCGAATCGTGATGAGGGTTGTGCGCCGGCGTGTTGATGTCTTTTTGGGTAAAAGTCTGTGGTAGAAGATAGAAGGAAAGTTGAAGTATGATGATGATTCAGTAGGGCTTTGGCCCTCGATATCAGAGCCCTTTCAGGGGCTCTGCTCCTAAATATTTTCTCTCTTTAACTCCAACAAAAACATTTCATCAGTTCTGTATATTCATCATTGTGTGTGTTCAAAATTGTGTCACCATTCTCAATGATCCTGTATGGATTTTTATTGCACATCCACTTGCTAAAATATTCAAAGAGCCTTCATCAATGATATAGAAAAAAGGTATGACAAAGTAAAAGAAAAAGACGATGGGAGAGTTGAGAGGTTGCGGAATCAATTGAAAAATAATTTGTTGCAGTTTTGATATTGAAAGATGCTAAGCAAGAAAATAACGAGGAATGTGGAAGAATTTTCGATTGAATGATAGAAGCAAACACGAATATCATGCCGGGAGTGCTGCAAAATGTGTAAGACTTTGATTATATAAACATTATGAAGAGATAAATAGTGGACAGAAATGATGAATCAACATATCCATTAGAATTCATAAGTACTCGATGAAAATTATTAGGTACATTGAAATTGAGTGTATAATTTTTTTCTCTCATCCGACAAATAGAATGTCAATTATATTCGCTATGTAATCATTTCCCTTCCGTTGGCTTCGTTGCGTTCGGCTATTTTTCATCCAGATAATAACTCGTAGTACATGATTGAATGAATATTATCAGAAGCAAAAAAAAACTAATGAATTATATTATTTGACAATTGATAAAACACTAGACCCGGTTTACACGGCATAATATACATGAAAATACAGAATGTAGACACAACGATTAGAATTTCATAATAAATGAATTTTTTCCGCCGTGTGAATACGGTTGTCGCGTGTGTCATGTGTGTATTATGCAATAAAAAATATTTATATGCCAAGAAGGTTGGATACGCGTGCAAGATACAATATCGCATATTCTATAAATTCATAAGGGAGAATATTCCAATTTTAATTTGAATTTAAAATTTTATAACAATAATATACGTTGTAAATTATTATTCGTTTATCCGTAAATAATGGGTAAATATGAAATCCAAGTCTTCCATACAGTATTGAATATAAAAATAATTTCACTCAGAAAATATTAAATAAATTAAACAATAAGCGGAATGTTATGGGGTGAATTACAGTTAATTAGTATAAAATCAAACGGGGTAATATAATTATTGATAAATGTATTGATAGAACCCCTTGCTTGATTTGTTTATTTTTGTTCAAGCCACGCTTCGCCACTTTTTACGCAGTGTGGCTTTATAAATATCAACAAAATAAATAAATAATTAATAACAAAACGTTCAACGAGAACGATGGAACAGTTTGTAATCACTTGTCTAAGTTGATGACATGTCATACCGTTCAAAAAGTTGTGACGCGACAATAAAAACGTAGATATTAGGGCGCAATTAAGATGTACTGCTTTGGGTCTTCCACCCCTTAATCTTCTTTGGTGTACATCGAATGCTTCTGTATTATTAATCATTCATTAATCAATTATTATTAATCTCTGATAGCAGTAATAATATAAAGTTAGAGATTAAATTTATGTAATATTAATTAGAAATATAAGTCCATTTAAAATATAATTTTTGGTGCAATGCGGACATGTAATTAGTCTAATGTATTATTAAATGATATGTATATAAATAAAATCCAGATGAAAAATGTATAAAAATATAATATCGGTAAACAAGTATCATGAAATTGTCATTTTCATGTTCCCCAAACATTATTTTCCGCTTTTAAAGGTCGTGATTAATTTATCTACACATGATCGTGAATATTATTGACATATCCAGTCGTTGATATTCAACATTTTATCAGATGTTGGTTTATGTGGGTGCGTTTCGTTTTGTCGACTGCTGAGAAATTATGAGTTTCCGAGTAGATTCCTGCCTTATCTACTTCAATTTAATTCATTGATTTCTAATGGAGTATTTTCGTATTATTCATCATGGCACATTAAATTGAATTTTACGTTCATTTTTCTGAATTTTCCAGATGTTTCTAAGTTTCAATCAAAATATCTACGAATAATTATAAGGTTTGATTAATGTTGAAAATATTCACTTTGAAATCGCAGACTTTTCCTTGGTCTCATGTGGAATTTTGTGTTATTATAATTGAATGAGATCGCATAATGAAATGTATTTCCCATGCGGTACGAAGCTATTACAGCTCCATACTTTTATTATTTCATTTGGAAAAATTGAATTACAGTGTCCACCTCAATATCAATTGATTATTACCACGAGTTGTGGTTTTTCTATGCTTCAAGTGTTGGATTTTAGTATAAAAGCTCAAGTTCTTCACTGGATGAATCACAGTTTGCTTGGAACTCTCTAAAGCATCATCTCTAGGCACTTACAAAAAGGTAAATGAAAATTAATTCTTATAATAACCGTTGAATATTATAAAAAAAATTTATACATCTTCATATTTTATTTTGCTTCGAGTTCGGTGAATTATTCATTTCGAAACTAAACTGACATTCTTTATGCCTAATTTATATTCTCGATTATCGACATCTGAGTACAAGTAATATTCCTCCGAATGTATCTGACAGTTTCATTTATCAATTTTCTGAAGGAGGTGTATAAAAGCTGAACATTGGTTGAGATAATCCACACTGTTTTCTCGTACACTCAACTGTGTTATTTCGTGTTCGTACGTCAAGAAAAATAGAATTATATTTACCAAAAGTTAGTTTCGATAGCTCTCATTTTAAATTTAATACTACAAATTCTTTCGTCAATTCTTAGATCGAGTGTCAGTTGGAACTGATTGTTAATTGTTTGGTTTACTACAGTTACAGATCAACCAAACGACTAAACATCAAGAAAATCATGGTTTCTGCACGCACAATTTTCGTCGTTCTCGCCGTTGTTGTCCTGGCTGTGGCAATCTGTGTTGAAGGAGCTTACAAAAAGCCGCCCTTCAATGGAAGTATTTTCGGAAAGCGTACAAGTACCGCAACTGGTAAAACGAAAACCAATCTTGTTGACTAATTTGTTCACAAAGAGTTAATTTATGTTTGTACAACGGAATTATATTTGTTTATATAAAATTTTCCTTATTTGAGTTGGAATTAATTTTGTTAACGCAATATTGACATTGCAGATTATGAGATGATTAGCAGAGCTTTTGATTCACTGTGCGAATCTTCCACTGAGGTGTGCAACGCTTGGTTTATGCATCAAGGTGCCAACTAGAGATTATTTACCGACGAACGCTTCTACCTCAACGATTTGACTTATGTGATAACATCCATATGAACATCAGTAGAAAATAATTCATTATCAGTTGTTTGTATTTATATTCAATTTTTTATTGTTTATTGTTTATTGTCTGAGCGTACAAGCTCTTTATTGCATACTTTCTATACTATTTTCCTTGTGTGTACTGAGGAAAGGTTAATTGTAAATTTATTCAAATTGGAATAATGATGTGAACAATAAAACCCAGAAACAAATATTTCATAATTTATTACAATTACAGAATTCACGACAATTGTAAAACAATAATCGATGAATATCCTTTTGTCCAAAATTGTAACAAATTCAATTTACATTGCAATATAATACTGACGACATTTTTCTGGTTGAATATTCCTTATGTTCTAAATAAAATCAATCGATATGATGAGCACGTTGTGTTTGACAACCGGCATGGGGGCGACAACCTGCATTGGTACATTGAAGGAAAATAAATTTAGGGAAAAAATAGTTGAAGACGATAATTTATGTCGATATGTTCGACCAAATTTGCTGTTTTCCACCCGTATAACATGCTAAACACATAAGAATTTTTTTTTTTCGCCTCTTGTCTCATCACGTGAGTGTAAACAGGAAGATTTGGTGGTGGATGATTCACATTGCAATCATGAGCATAATAATTAATTGACATTACATTTCGTATATAAAGTGGTGGAATCTGACTTGTGACATTCAATTTGTAGACTTACGTTGATAAGGTAACAACATTGTTCCAAATACTGAATTTAGCATTTTTATTTTATTTCTGATTTCAATAGAAGAAATTTCGATCATTTTTAACACTATCACGACAATTTATTTTGCCTTTTGCATTTTCTCAACGTTATTCAATGACATTAGATTATTCCACAGAGATTACAATCAATAAAAAACTGAATAATAACACAACTGTGACAAATAATAAAGACAAGAAACTATTGAACACAAAACTGGGAAAGAATGACCGTTCTTGTTCCTTCTGATATTTTTATTAAGGGAAAGTTGAGTGGGAGTTTCAAATAAAATAAAGGGCTGAGAATAAAATCTGTGAATGGTGAAGTAAATAGGAAAAGACGATGGGTAGATGATTTTTTTCTATTGAACGGAGTTGTGTGGTCGCGGTGTTGAATGTTTATCTTGAAAGTTTAAAAACTATTACAACCCATATCCGATGTTTCTGTTCAAGAAGGGTAAATACTCCCCCACATACTGCAGTATTTGTTTTCTGGAAAATACTGGAGTTTTCGTATATTCACATGGACAGGAGTTCAGTTTAAAATGAATACTCATCATAAACGGACGTTTTTCCTAACGCTAAATTATTGATAATATCGTTTGCATCATTTCTATCACAATATTCCATCCGAGTGTCTTGGTGATTCGTTCAATTCAATTTTTTATTTTTAGTGAATATAATTTTCATTGATTAAATCATCGATTTGATACAGTGGAATTGTGGGAGGTTTTAAAGAAATATGTCAATTAATTTACAAAAAGCACAATACAACATGTACATTGGTAAGTGAAACATCCAACATGAACGTCATGATGAAATATTCCTTGGTAAAATGATCGCAACAAATAATTTTCATTATATTTCACGATCGTATTCAAGTTACTTACCTGACTGTCATTGCACTGACGATTGGTTGGACCACCGTAGAAGCCGATGAAGTGCCCGCGTTCTTTCTCAAGATTGCAAAGAACGTTCCAAGGGTCGGGAGAAGCGGCAGGACTGACAATTTTTATCTGGAAGCATCAAAAAATATACCGAGAACCGCCGCGGGCGATGAATATGTGCCGGTATTTTACCAATATCAATGCTGCATGAATTTTTTAACAAGATAATTATAAAAGATGATTAACATCAACAATCGAAAATATGCAAGTGAAATTTGTTACTTTAGGTAAATATTTTTTTTAACCAACAGGCAGAATCGTTGTTGTCATATACAAACGATGGAATTGTCCGTGAGCCTCATAAGAGGATGATCAACGTTGCAGCACCAGGCAGTGAGAATAATTCACAGACTGATAAAATCGATTTGGATAAATAATTATTGCAGTGAAATTGATATTTAATCATTTCAGATCCTGATGCAGGATCTTGGGATCATTTTCCATTAGCAATTGAAGGACCCCCCGAGTTATGGCGAACACTTGCCACATATACCAACGATAAATACGGAATTTCTTCTGATGAGTGAGAGAGAAAATTCACGCGACATTTCAATACCTGGATTGATTATTCAATGATAAGCCTTATCAATCATCTTTTGTTTCAGTATTGACAATGAAATCTGGCGGAGAAATAAACGGGGAGACAGTGAAGTTCCAACGCACTGATAGACTCCAATCAAAATACTACAAAAATCATCATGAGCGAACACGAAATTCTCGAATTATTTTTAGTAAAATGTAGCCTGTTGACTCATGAGAAATTGGATAATCGTTTAATCATAGGTGATGGGACAATAATTATTTCATTTCCACTGAGATTGTAACTTGAATGTTAACGAAAAATGATTGATGATAATATAAGAAGAAAGAAAATGCTAAACAAAATAAAATTGAATAAATGAATAATAAAAAATGAATTGTGTTGAATAGTTTTGTGTAAAATAAAACGTGAGTTCGTGATCGTACGAGGCGTGATAACGAGATTGAGAATCGATGCGATCGAATGAATATCTCGATGATGATAAGGAGGCAAAGATCTATAAGCGAAACTTTATACGAAAGTGTATATCGATAGTTGAAATAAGGGGGCGAAGAGTACGGGAAAAACATTGGCCAATTGACTGGCGGCGGCTTCTGACACTCTGTAGTTATCTAGAGAGCGGCGCGTGATCGAATTGAAAATTTTACGTTTCTAGGTGTGAAACTCGAAGCGGTTCGCACGAAGTTGAAAATAGTTAGAGAAAGAAGGCACCCTGGGGTCGTCACGGCCGAGATAGGCAGGGTTTTTCGCGTGAATTGCACTGCAAGCGAGTACAGTAGACACACGAAGATGAAGGAACATTATTGATGAAAAATAATGAAAGAAAAGGAAAAAAAAATACGATGGAGAAAAAACGGTGAATCCTGCGGGGTTTGAAGAAAGAGTTGAAAGACGAAACGTGCAAGTGGTTACGATAATGAAGGGTTAGATACATACACTGGATAACTTCATGTGCAAGAATATTTTCTATCTATCGTTTCTATTTCCATTTAGTTATTATTCACAGCTGAGATTATTTGAAAAATATTGATTCTTCGAAACGGAAATTCTTTCAAATTTTATCAAAGTTTTTATGAATTGCTCAAATATTTTCCCATGTCGCTCAACTGCTACCAAAATGACACGAAATTATCCTTTGCTTGCGTCCAAAATCGCGATACCATTCGTAGTTTGAGAAGATTAACATCCTAAAAAATTATCATCGACAACAAATTTTTTTATTATCTACTAAAAAAATTGTCTTTAGTAGACCAATTTTCATATCCAACCGCTGTTACATTCTCAAATGACTCTGCTGTACCGACAGATAGAAATTATACATATGTCGGTAAGCAGATACTAAACAAGTGGGCGCTACTGTGCATTTTTACATAAATGGTAAAAAGTTTATGATAAAATTGCGCACACGCATGCATAACACCATGGACACGTTTCTCCCAGCACGCTTCTTCTTCTTTCATTCTCTCACCCTCTCTCACCATCTCTTTTCCCTTCTCTGCAACAATAAATTGTTGTAATTACAATAATTCTGGTTCTCGAAGCGATGCTTTGTGTTTACCTCATCGTCTCGCTGCCGGTTAGCAATTTCAATTCATCCTTGCGGTAAAGTAACGACGATTTGCTCTCGTGCCACGCTGACCCAAATACTCATCATCGCGATATCAAAAACGATCGTATTATTATCCAATTTTTTTTCCTTGCATACACCACCACTTGACTATAAAACCAGTTGACTAGATTAATCACGACTAAATCGTTATCCAAACAATGAATCAAACATGCAAATTCACACATCGTGTATGTGCATAGCCTCACCATTTATTGAATTCTACATTGAGTGTACTCGAAAGCGAAGAAAATTTTATTACACAAACTTTTTCCAATACAACATTTTTAACGTGTGAATGGCTTGAGGAAGTTGTTGGATTTACTGAAGAATTACAGCAAATTTTCGTAGAAAAGAGAAATAATAGTGAGAGAATGAGAAAAGGATCGAAGAATCGAAAGCTCTTGAAGTGGCACCGAACGACCCGCGCGCACCTGCACCACGTAGCAATTTACAGAAAACCGCGCGCACGTAACGTGCATTTCACGACGAACGTACCAATCCGTATATGTTTATACATGTACGTACGCCATATATATACATTATAAAAGAGGAGCCGTCGTTGTCATTACGTAAAGGTAATAAAAAAAAATAAAAAACAAAGAACAAAAAAAAATCAGTTTCACACTGCAGTAATGTAAAAAAAACGCGTTGCATAGCTGAGGGGAAGAAGTAGAAAAATATTTTTTTTCCTATCCTTGAAAGTTACTTCTAATTATCGAAATGCTTTTTGAATGTTCAAGTGGGAACCGGAAATTTTCTAAAGTCTGTTCATAATATTTATATTATGTAATACATTAAATGTATGGGAAATAAATCATTATAGATAAATTTTTTTTTTTCTTGGATGAGTGTTTAATAAGCCTGAATTTCATCATGTTTACGCACTGGCAGAGCGATTTACGTGGGTCTCTATTTTTATATGTATATATGTTATGGTACAACGTAACTGGCAAGAGGATTGTAGAGGATGCGCATGGTGGGCCAGATGGGGTGGCTGGTTGACGGCAACGGTGGATTGCGCGACCAACGAGCGTACATAATCACGTGATGTGGCTATCCATGGCAATTGCATAAATATTTGAAGCAATTTGTGGCATGCAACTGTAACCATTTCATATGGAGAATGATATAGACATGGAAATGTACAGTTACATACCATACTGTTGAACATTCGGTGGAGAAATTAATGTTAAATGTTCCTTTATAAATATATTTTCGTCCATTTTTTTTAATGTTTTTAATGAGGATTTTACGGATCTCATTTTGAATTAATTAGTTGTACGGTTTTGTGGTGATCAAATTGTAGATGGAAGAAAGAAGGTCAATGAATACGAATGATATGGCGCTATACTTTCCGACATTTTTCAAATCCATTCATAAAAATAGAAAAAATTTCACTGAATGATTTCCCAAGACAACTCAACAGTATAATTGGAAGCGAGAGGAAAAAATGAATATCCAAATGACGGTATACTCCAAGTTTGGGAAGAATTTTTTTTTTCTAGATCCATAGTCTGTAGACTATTGAAAAAATGATGGTTGTGCTGTGTGAATGGTGAGATATGAAGAGAGGAGGAGGCGGAAAAAGCGTAAAAAAACGAGGATGAAGAAGAGGAAGAGGAGGTGGCAGCAAGAAGTCATATATAGCGCACAGTCATGCGAAGTAATGATGCACAATGGGCTGAAAGACGCCCCCCTGCGCGTCACACTCATCCTCTTATTCATTCTCTATTTCTCACTGTTGGCGTCGAGCACAAGATGAGAAAAAAAAAATAAAATAAAATATAAAAAGTGTACTCTCATGGTGCTAAGAGTTACAGGTACACATGGAGAAAGTACGAGAGCAACAGAGAAAATAAGTTTGGGCGTCGATCAACTTGAGATCGTTCGCGCTACCGCGTGACTTCTGATGGTCCATTGGATATTTCTCGTACACGCTCGATGACTTCATTAATGATGGCACTTTAAAAACGAATATTTTTTGTTTAGCATTTTTTTTTTATTTCTATTACTCACTCGTAAGGTCATATGCTGTATAAATCATTCAGTATATTCACTGCAGGGAGAAAATCACTTTTTTTCATCATTACTCCTCTACAATATCATTATTCGATTATTATTAGACATAATGGTGATTCTTCGTCGTTTATTTCCATCACTGTGAATCGTTTTATGTCTGTATGGGTGTGAAATAAAAATTTATAAGAAGCGGAATATAAAAAAAGATGTATCGATAGGTGGAATAGATGAGAAAGGTAAAATGAATTTGAGTGCCGAAACGATAAAAGGCGGACATTAATGGGGTCATGGAATTATATTTTTCGTGTGTAATTGTATAAAGAGTAACGATACGACCAAGCAATTTTATATTTCATTTTTTATAGGAAAGCGTGTCACGCCCCGAAGAAATAAAGCGTCACCTCCGTATCGAGTTGAAGAAGGTTAGGTTGGTGGTTGAGAGTTGGATTTGATATATATATGCAGACCCTTTTACGAAGCTAATATACATTGTCTGAACAAGTTTGTGTATATATGGACAAGGCATTATATATTTAAATAGGTATACATATTTGCTTTGGTATAATTTAACTCGGTTGAATTGCGTTTCGGGTTTCATTGTCGTTGGGGAATTGCAACCGTGAAGGGTGCTCATTTCACTTGAGGGCCAATCCCCCACGACGAGAGAACGAGATACGGCGCGGTAGGGCGCTAAATGAAATTAGCGCGGCGTTTAGTCAATTTAGTCATGGCACTTTGAGTGGTCATCATTTTTTTTTCTCTCTATTCATTCTTGTTTTGTTTCTTTTTTTTTTCTTTATTACTACACATCAAGGGGGTTATAAATTATTTCAGCATGACTTGCAGCGTATTATATAGAAATATACACGGTAGGTAGTTTAACAAGGGAGGCGTTGAAATATCCCAAATCAAAATAATAAATCTGTAATGCAAATCAGGTGAATCGTGTCAAATCAATTTCTGCATTTCTCCTCTCCTTCTTTTTCTCCTTTCTAATTTCATTCAATGAGAACGTCTGCATTCATATTTCCATGCGATTTTCATTAATTTCTCTTAATCCTCCGATGATTTCTGTGAAATAAACTCAAAAACCTGTGTAGAAATTATTGTTATTTCTTCCCCCTCTTCTCATTTTTTCTCCGTGAGATATGGGAGTGGCACCGCGTCGCGGCACTCGACTCTCGTGTGTGCGTCATATCTACGTATATATAGGATGTGTACAAATATATTTTGGAACTGACAAAATGAAGTGGAGAGTTCACAAGGAAGAGAAAGGGCCAGAATAGAGGGAGAAAAACAGGTCGGAGAGGCGTGAAGCTGTGGCGCCCGGCGCCGTGAGGATAAAGGGGTCCCCGTGATTTTTAGGAAAGGGGCAAAAGGTTATATACATATATATATATAT
>JABMBR010004452.1:0-24995 GCA_018881525.1 Meteorus sp. PSUC_FEM 10030008
AAAGCGCAACAGAGAAGGAATTACACACACACACACACACACACACACACACACACACACACACACACACACACACACACACACACATACACACACGCGACTAATTTCGCGCGGTGTAAAATGTGTAGGGAAGTGTGTGATGGGTATCGTTGTTGGTATGCAGTGTAGTTACGATGAGAGTATATAAGGGATAGAACGAAAGAGCATGAGTGAGATGTGGGATGTAAATTGTGTGAGGATATAGGGGAGTGCGAAGGGTTGGTATATAGCTTGGTATATAGAGTAGACGCTGCCATTTGATGGCGTACAAGCAGCCATCCCTGCTATTGTTTAAGAGAATAATGCCCGGGCTAATCTGCATGAGATGATGCGTCGACCGACATTCGTATAAGCGGCGAAAATTTTCCCTATGCGTTTGCAGTTTGACAAAAGATATGCGTCAATCAACCACCTGCGTAAACAATATATGTATAAGAGAATCTGCATAGTCATATGTGTGTATGAGAGTGATGTGTGAGAGGATGACATTGTATCAGTGTTTGCACTATACCATCCCCCCAACGTCATTCATTATTGACTAACTGTTAAATGAGTTAGTGAATTTGTTGTTTATGTGATAATAGATGGTTATAAGTGTGATCTATGTATATAACTCACTTGCACGCAATATTTCTACATTAGGCCATTAAACTATTTAACTTCCATTATCTTCATTTATTATTTATGTATTTATACATGTGATTGTATATTTTGTATGGATTTTTCGTTAAAATGCTTTTCTAGTTGATCGTTTATCAGACAGTTCATCTCCGGCCATTTGATGGCTACGAAATATTTAAATTGTATTCCAAGCTCACCATCTGCTGAATAAATATGTGAGTGTGGGGACGAATTGGGAAAGATGGACTCGATGGACGTAGTGGAGTTTGAGGTTTATTTTTTTTCTCTAATTTGTGCTGAGGGAATTTTTTTTTATTTTTCATCGGCGAGAGAGTTTTATGAAAAGTGAAATATAGTTTTGGAGAGGAATAATAAATTTTCAGGAAGAGAATATATATTCTATCTCATGTGTGATATGGGATTCGAATAATAAAATAAATGGTGGAGCAGTTGCTGAAGAAAAATTTCATTTGTCAATTTTTCCTCCAGTTATTACATTTTTTTCATTCACTTTTTTTTTATTTTAATCATCATAGGAACATACCGACTGTGAATAATTTATACAAATCCCATTTGAATCCTACGAAGAAGAGAAATACAACAAAAGGGATTGTAACCCTACGGAATCCACCAAATCCATCTTTGTCACACCCTGTATATAATCACAACAGATAAAAAGGCAAAATTAAAAAAAAACAAGAGAGAATTATCGCTGTTAAATACACACACGAGTGGTTCATGGAAGGGCAAGGTATAAAAAAAAGGTTAAAACAGAATTTTGTAATAATAATGCGAGCGGTATAAATGCGTGAAATAATCTGCCCCTCATTTCTTCTACCCTCTCAAATATCTTCACAAGCACACATACAACACAAATACACGCAACCTTGCATTTCATCTCAAGGGACACGATGGCAGGTGCGAGGTACATATCCGATATACCTGCCCCAACTACCATGTACACTCTATGACAAAAATAATAAACTGAAGTGTGCACACATTTAATTATAATGTTCTCACACTCTATTGTAATGTATTTTTTGGGAACATAATCCCTTCTCTATCTTCAGTCTCCGGTGACGGTGAAAATATGATATTCACTATCAGTTTAAATGTAGATGTAGTTGGTAACGTAACGACAATATCGATCGACATTAAATCTCCTTCACTTTAATCCAAAATTTTTTTTTTTCCACTATTCCTCTATATATCACAGGCAAAGTGCTTGAAATTTAATTAATGTTCCTTTTTAAAACTCTTTTGTCACTATAATGAAGCATTCCACAATTATTAACGATAAAAAAAAAAGAATATTTGACATGTTCAACATATAAAATCACATGAGAAGACTACTTGAAGTGATTATTTCTTGAACCATTTTCTCAGTTAAAAAACGCGCGTTTTATATAAAATAGTACCAGATGCCAAGCAAATATATAAATTTATATGTATAGTAATCGTTTCGAGCAAATCGTGGGTGCACATCTTCCACCGGTATTTTATATTCACCTCGAAGTCTGCATATTTAATCGCACAAGCGGTGCGAGATCCACTTTTCCAGTAGCTCATCTCTCCATGTACCTTTTTTTCATCCAGTTTTCTATCTCCGTTTTACATAGACAACGTTGCACAAGTGCAGCGTATACATCATCATCAAATTCAACGTTGGTCATACATGAGTTACTTACTTTACCAGAGCTTTGTACCTTTGAAAATATTACACACCATCAATCTTGTATGATTTCAAAACAATTATGAAACATCTCAGTTGTCTTCTGTTTTTTTTTTCTTCTTCAATTTCAACTCTTTCAAACATTACGTCCAACAACAAAAAACATCTTGTGAGACATAAAACATTTACCAACAACATTTTAACATTCCTCATCAATTTTTCATAATAGACCTGATGATTTTCCAATTGTTCAACGCAATAAATTTAATGAATTATCTTATCGTCTTGGTACTTCTTCACATTTGTCCTCCCTACCATATTAAAATTCGTAGATATAGTGAAAACATAAATGAAGAAAAGTTATGAACATTTCATAATACATTTCATGATTTTCATCCTAAAAAACATCAGAACAAAAACATAAATACAAAACATCACACTCATACTTTTTGTCTTTGTTTTCACTTATCTGTAAGAACATCAGACGAGATGAATTGAGGATGGTGAAGATATTAGAGTGTACACGAGTTGAAGAGGCAAAAACATATATAAGTATATATATGTATATGCATGTATAGAATTCTGGAGAATAAAGGAAATTTTGCACGTGTTTCAAAAGCGTTATCGGGCACTCGGGACGTCGACGAGTCGCTCGCGCACCGCAGCCGAATGCGAACGAGTGAGAGAGCTGCTGCCTCTCGACTTTCAGGTCGGAACGACAACGGATAAGAAAGTTTAGCTTAGTTTATGAAAGATGCAGAGCTCGAGTTATCGTCCTGGTGAATTTTTCATCGACGCCCAACGTGGCTCACCCAGAAGCGCTCGCGGATTTTTACCCACTCTTTATATATATACATTCTCCTACATTCATATATTATACATATATACTTCATCCTTCTCACCTCAGCGTCGTTCTTCACGTCAGACGAGTTGCACCAAGCTACATGCATTTGTGACGATAGCAAGTCTAGAGAGTGCAACGTGCGCGCACCAACTCGGCATCTTGGGATGGGTGTGGATTGCGGTGAGAAAAGTTTATGGATAAGTTTGCCAAGTCGTTGGGTGCCATCGTGAAATTCGAATGTATGTGAAGCTGCTTGTGAAATCAATGGGCAACAAGCGTCGATACATATGTATGGTGTTGCGTATCAAAAAATGAAATATGGATAGATGAAAAATGAAGCAGAGAGAATAAAGAAAGAGAATGAAAAGAAAAAAAATGTGAGAATGGAGTGTGGAGAACAAAAACAGACGGTTGGTGCTTCATAAAAAATGTATTTATCATAAAAATAAATATTTTGGTAGTTGGGGAGGTACAAGCTCTGCATTGTTTTGACAATGATGCTCATTGTTATAATTTACTGTTGCATAATTATTCTTTCGATTATTTTTTCAATTCATTTGAAAATAATGAACCTGCTCTTGCTTGTGAGAAGAATTCATTTGTTTATTCAATAAATTTTTAATATATTTTAGTTCCATAAGAGAAAATTTTTTCATTAATTACGAACTCAAAATATCAAGACCGCAAAAAATTCTGAGCGAATTAGGAAAAACAAAATTGAATATGAAAATTATTAAATTTTTTCCTAGCTGTAACGCAAATTCAACTGAAACTCCTTCCGATTCATAACCCCTACCATACTATAATAAAAGCAAATCTCCAACGCTTCCTTCCCATCGGAATAGCACGCATGAAACGGTACTCCAAACAATCGTTGTAATCGAGAATAATTTACATCAACATTTCTCCAACCCTCTCATCAAAATAAGCATCATTAGAATAAATAATCCAACCTTCTCTACAAATAAGTAGCGATGAATACCAAAGTTTTTTAATGAAACCCCCCAATGTACCAATTACAAACAGACCAACCCCGATCTCCAAATTATCCCCATTAATATTCAAATAATCCCATAAAAACTGCAATGAAAAATAATCAAAAACATTCACAGATTGACATTTATTTTCCAATACTTAAATGCTATTTATATACAGAAATCGAATACGGAAGTGAAGTTGGATGGTACATGTCCGGAAAAGTGAGATGAAGAAAACGGAGCATCCGGTTTGTTGCGATATCGATAAGAGCAGGACATTGAGAATTCGGAGTAAGACACGAGAAAGAAAACAACTCAACGATATTGACATATACATATATACAACTTGTCGTATAGTAAACTTGAAGTATAACGAGAAAGACAGAGTGCAAGAGAGATACGAGAGAAATAACGTGGGGCGTGGACAGGATGAGTTATCCCTGTGTCTGGGACTCGCCCACCCGCACGTTTACTTCGTATCTTGCAGGACACTTTGGGCAATGAGGACGTCCTGCCTCGTGCACGAGAGGAATTCTCAACGAGCACGCATCTGTCCTCGTCTATTGCCACAGGCACAACATCGCGTTCGGTACCTTAAACCAAGAGCTTGAGAGAACGAGATAAAAAAAAATGAAATAAAATAGCAGAGAGAATAAGCAACAGAGGTAGAGTAATAGAAGGAAAATAAGACTATAACATTGGCGGTTTGGATTTATATATCTGTATACAACAACCGATACACATACTCACGTAAAATCGACTTTTTCGTTCTTGGGATTTTCCCCTATTTTTTTTCCCCTTTTTTTTTTCTTCACCCGCCTTTATATACTGGTATAACAAGAGAGAAATACGCGCGGGAACATTGCAAACCCATACTCTCACTACTTACTCACCCGCGTTCGTCTATTGAATTCCCGCGCGCACCGTACTGGCAATCTCCCTCAACTCCAATACTTTATACGTACGTATATGCATCTATGTATGTATTTGTGTTCCGTTACCATCTCTTCCTCTCAATCCCTGTCTCTTGTATATTCGCTTTAACTTCCTCTCTGCACTCTTGCATCCACGTTTGTGGCATTAACCAATCCAATGAACATTTGTCGATACAAAGTCTCACATAATGTGCAGACTATTGTTTGCTCCATGAAATTTGGTTTCGTGACAATGTAATGCAAGTGAAAATATTTTTATTGAAAACTGAAGCGAAATTGATTCGGCGAGCGTTGAGGGGATTGGAGAATGGAGATGTAAAAATAGTTGTGGGGAATTATTTTGTAGGGATAAAATGGTGATTGCGATTTGATATGCAATGTGACTTTGATGATGGAGGACTTGGTTTGAGAATTTTTCATGTGAAATTGAGGTTATGAGTTTGTTTTAGGATATTGATTTTGAGGTTGAAGGTCTTTTTCTACAGACATTCGTTACTTCACCGTAAACCAAGTCTTTTTATATATTTTTATATGAAGTTATTCAGGTATTTGGTTGAAAATTGGTTGAGTTATAAAAAGTTTCATTCGGAGAATGATCTCGTAGAAAATATCATTAAAAGAATTACAGTGAGCGATCGACCATCGCAATGATGTGATCGTGTTATAACCGCTTCGTCCGTGATTGATTTTTGTGAAAGAATTTATTCTACTGAGAGTTCAAAATTTCCTTATCACCCCTTTCATTGAATTCTACAGTGACGAGTACAATGTCGTTCGCTGAATACGACAATACTACACTAACCACCCAAATCAACAATACCTTCACATATAGCACTAGTTCAACCCTCGACCAAGTCAAACACAAAACGTGTTTACTGCTCAATTATCGCATACGTTCAACGTCGCGTGCGAATAATAGAAAAGTTATTTGACTCATTACAAATATTGATAAACAACTGAAAAATAAACGAAACCATTGAGGAAATGAGAATACAGAGAAATGCCATGAACAATGAAAACATTGAAAAATCTCATCAATGAGTGCTTTTGCGAAATTTGTTCTTTTCTTCAATTTCTCTCAACAAAATTCTTTTTCATTATATTTTCAATCCCTCATAATAAATTTCTCTTATACCAACAAAAAAATTTGTCATTCCCTCACATTTTTTCGCTGAGAATTTCTCCTCCACTGTAGTAATCCTTGAACCAACATTTTTTTCCTCATCCTTGCATCGAAATTAAGAAACAGTAATCAATCACAAATAGTTTGTCAATACAATGTTTAACATGAAACATTGCAGTATTATTTACAGTAAGAAATTCGACATGGTTATTCGATACGGTCATTAATCCGTGAGCAAAAGAGGGTATGCAAAATACATTGTACACCCTGTATATAAACTGTATACTTGTGTGCATACGATGGGAAAACGACGAGGCGTTGCGAGACGAAACGAGGAAACATGGGCACAAGGGGCCCATGTGCCTGAAGGGCAAATTGCAAAAACAAGTTCATTGTTATCGTCATAGTCGTCGTCGTCGCTCATCGTGTGGCTCTCGCGTTTCACAGTGGGCGGCATTTAGGTAACTTAACGACTGCATACGTCCGTTCAGCAAATTTATCGCTTCTTTTGCCGTTTTTGACATCCAACACATAGATACAATGTCCACTCTTTTCGTATCATTTATACCCGATGTGATTCTTTACATAAGTTGATGCGATTAGATTGGTGAAGAACTCCAGCGAGAACAGTTTACATATAAGGACTCTTGTTCCACTTTGATCATATTCAATTTTTACATTATGACTAACAATCAGTTAATATTATGACGTCGTGATTTAAAATTTTGTATCAAACGAATTGTAGAATGATCAAGTATGGAAGAAAATTTTCGTTTGTAATTTTAGTGTAAATATTTTTCAATCTGGGATTGATGCTAATGGAAAATACTCGATGAAATAAAATTCATTGAGATGAATCATAACAAGTTAAACATTGATACAGCAACATTCAGTATTGTTATCTATATTTTTTTTCTCTCGTTGTAAACATTGTGAATATATCATATTTCATACTGTCATGAAAGTATGGCGCTTATTGTTTTCCAAACAAAAATATTATCACAATATTGAAAAATATTTTCAAATAACGAGCAATGTTGTTCGCTATTTCAATGGTACAATTTGCCTATGAAATGATGTCAGTAATTACTAAAATTGTCTGAAATTTGAGCGAAATATTTTACAGAAATTTTTTGTATTCATTCAGTTTTAGTTACAATATGATGTGCAAGGTCTATTTAGGATACGAAATATCATCTTACTCGTATCCTTCATACAAAATGCCCATATTCACTGAAAAAAATACATTAAATGATGAATACACGCGAAATTATTTGTGAATCGCATAATTGGTAATTTAACCACACGTACATGCATATTGGAGCCCAAAAAAGGGAAGCTTTGTTTTTTGCAATTCTCATAGTCTACATTGATCAAATTTCATTTCTACGTGAAAATATATTATCAACACCGGAAATTATTCACAAATACCAAATTCCATCCTTTTGTTTACACATCAACCATTGCAAAGCCTTCATACAAACGAAAATGAATCTGACACGATACTGAATTTTACAGAATGGAATGCTAATTAATTAAATATTTTTTTAAACGTAAATACTGGATAGAGGAGTATTTAAAAAAATTACACAAAATAAATGATAAAATAAATCACGTCTAATCAATGCACACAATCAATAATATACAAATCCATTGATTTATTTATAGTCAACTTCGTTATTCACATAAATACTGCTCCTATATATAATTGTTTTGTGGTAAATCTCGTCAACCGCCTGTTGTAATCATCCTCGTTGACATGCTAAATTAATAATGTTTCATTCTATAGACAAAGTTACAGAAACGATTTAGCATGAGAACTATGACGTAGAGGACAAAACTTTATATATCCCTGTGCGCTAGTGGTTCGCTAAAGTTGACATCAACTATACATGCGGTGGTATATATCCAGTTACATGACACAACAACACCTTCATCTATGCACACACATGTGAACATTTCTGTTTGTGTTACACGAGAATGAACCTTATTAAACTTTGATACAAAGCTTCAGAAAGATTTACACGTTTTTTTTTCCCCACACTCCTCTCATTGAATTCTACCGATGGTATCATCACAAAATTACGACAATCAATAAGTTCATAAATAATTAAATGCAACCAATAAATTCTATCGACAATTTTGCAGTAAACTCACCCTTAAATCCAACGACAGTTCTGAACAGAACTTCTGCTGCTAGATTGACCAAGTATCACGTAGCAGTGTGACTTGATTAACACGATTCAATGTTGATGAAGATACGCCAACATTGAAATATCAACTGAGACAATTTGAGACAGTGTGAAAAAAATAGAGAAACAAAAAATGTATTGGAATAATCACAATAATTTGAATCACTCACGCCACAATGTCTTTATTAAACTTTATTCGCGATTATCCTGGTGTTAAATTCAAATTTAAAATATACATTACCGCACGATTGATTATTTAAATAAATACTGAATATTCATCAGTGAATTATGTCTACATATGTATGATTAATTTAATGTGTACGTGATAAAACCACAAATGAATTATCTCATCACAAAAATAAATATTATTTTAGTTTTCACACGTTATAATAGTGCAATGTTCAAACAAAAATGAATTAATGTAGATTTCGTCAATTTGTTCACTTTAATTGGCGAACATGTCACACTGCAAATTGTCAATCATCTTCAATGTAAATTTTTTTTCTATCCACACGTCAGATGCTATGGAAAAATTCAAACACAAATGATTGCACATGAATATTTTTAAATAAAATTTTATGTGATTGTATGTATATGAATATATACATATATGTATGTATATCTATATATATTGGCAGAATTCAAAGAGTCAATTCGCCAAGTAAAAGCGAAGCTGTGTGGGGCGTCGAGAGTCGCGTGGTATCGATTGACCGACGGGCGCAAAGCCTTTTTCTTTTCACCTTAATGCACGGGCTTCTTTTAATTCAATCTCTCCACTCACATTTTCTTCATTGCTAAACAATCAATTTTCCATTGATATAATCCAAAATTGTAAGAGTAATCGTTCAGTTATTGAATGAGAATTGTGAATGAATTTTTATTTTTCTTCGTTTTCACATGTGTTATCCGCAATGTGCTTCAAGTTTTTAATTAGAGCACTTTAATTTGGTGTTAACAATTGTGCCAATGCGGAATTTTGAGATGAAATTTTTTGCTAGTCACATCTGCGAGAACTCCCAACATCTCGTTGTTTTTATATTATTATTATTTTTGAATTAGTAATATTTCGCAACGATGTTAATATTAACGTACAGAAAGATAAAAACGCACTAAAACACGCGTGTTTCACTCGGACGTCCGGGCCGGACTGAACTGAAGCGCTCGGCGCGTAGTCGGGACCTCGCACACGCTCAAACGTGCCGAGGTACCGGCACCCCTCACCCGGCGGAGCCACGCTTCGGTTTTTCCCTCCCTTCTTCAATGCCGCCTGCGCGCCGGTTTAGCTGTGTATGCTCTCGCGCTTGTTATATATAATCATGTATATGTGCATACATTGAGGGTAAATGAGAACTCGCCAACCAAAGAGAACCATCATGAGTGCAAAAAAATTCTGCGCTCCTTATTTATTTACCTTATTTTATTGCACACCCTCAATGTGCAACATGCATGTGAAAAATAAAATTTTCCTCCAATTAAAAATGTTCTTTTTTTCTGCCACCGAATATGCTCGGTTTAACAGTAAAATACTTTTCGTACGAGAACAATTCTTCGATCGATGTAGATTTATTTTTATTATATTTTTAATTAGTTCGACAATTCACAATCTGAACGATAATCTGAAATGTACAAACGGAATTTGAGTAGAGAACTGTAATTGCACATGAAAAATTGGTATCCTCCAAAATTATATCATTATTATGAATATAAATTCCAACTTGAGGTTTAGAGAACTGTAAAATGGTGGAGGATTGGTGAAAAAAGTGTTGACCTTTATGAGAAATTGAATTGGCGGCAAGCGAAAGAGATTAAATGTTCAAAAAGACCCCAAGTGTATATAAATTGGAAATATCTTTACTCAACCAACACGCTGAGATTCACAGTTATATTTCCTAAATAAATAACAAACTGAGTCGCATGGATGAATTTTCTAGTGACTGGTAAATACCTCATAGACTTTTCGAAAAACTCACTGTCAGCACTTCATACTTAGTTGACTAATCTACTGAAATATTTCACCGATGAAAATTCATCGCATCATTACACATTCTCTTTCGAATATTCCGCAAAAATGATTTCTTCATCTGTAGAAAAAAAAAAAAAAATTCTATATTTAACCAGAAGTAATTTCAATCGAATTTCCGAATGCATTGTGCATAATAATTTTTTTGTGCGTAGAGTATCATCGTCCATGATGATCTGTACGACTTATCAATTCATGCAAGATAAATGATAATTTGTCATGAAATTCTGTTCATCAAAAGCACCAGATTGATCAGAGTCCTTTTTCCAATTCTTATCAAATTGTCATAAATATAAATATTTGGGCAAGAGAGAAATTTAAAGAAACTTCAACCTGTTAATTTTAGCTCCAGCACTTTCGTCATTTATTTGATTGAAATTTAAAGTCAAATTTTCAGTGATACGATGGAACATGCAAAATGCAACAAACAATAAACCTAACATAACTCAATCGTATATTTTAACTCTGAACGGAAATGGAAATTCAACTTCTGATGAAAATTCTCATCGATATTTATACAAAAATATACAGAACATTGCATCGATGATAGATATCTGTAATATGATTAAGATCGTAGAGACGTAGTTTCGGAAACCTTCCGAGAATATGTAAATGTTCATCTGTCTGAATATTTATAAATTCCAACCCACATCTACTCGAATTCTCCACGATTGGGAACACTTGGAGAAATTCTATATCTTATTACATTGTTGAACCTCCAATAATATTCGAATACCAACAATTGGCGTATCATTAAAAAAATATAAATTCCCCGAGAAAATAAATGTCAATCGTGTGACAGAATTTTCTTTGTTACTCGGTAAATCCATAAAATCAAAGTCAATTCCATTATCTATAAATCCCACCACGTTCATTCAGACATATGAGCTCATACATAGATGTGCACTCTAAATAATTTATTTTGTAACGGTAAGACCGTGTGACTTTTATATATTGTTGATTAAAATGGTTTGTGCTTTATATTTCCAAGCGTATGACAAACAGTTGAAATATTTTAATAGCAATGAGTGAAAAGTTTATGAGAATACTATATGAAGAGTGGTAAAATATTCGGTCTGAAAAAGCCACAACCCCTGCAGTCTCTTTAGTCGTTTGCAATATCCCTATATACATATACAACAGTGACTTTCTCTTTTTTATGATAAAATCAAGGGAGAAAGAAAAGCCACAAAATTGAGGACAGAGCAACGGCGCCTGAGCTTTTCCGTGTCATTCACTATGATTGAAAACACAGAATTTCTTATTGGTACCCTCTCTCACCCGTTAGTTTATATACGTTATTCGTGATTTTCGCCATAGAATATTCCCCTCTTTATATCCTACATTGCCATCTTTAACACACCAACACAGATTCTCGTCAACGAGTGCGTCTGAAAAATGGTAATCCGATCGTTTGTACGGTATGAAAGCTCTTCAACCATCAAATAGCCACGACGCCATTTCATTTTCCCCAAATTTTATTTTTTTTTTTTTTCCACAGTCTATATTGTATACAAACACATCATACATACCCTACGGCAGCATTCAACCATCTCGTCTCTCGTTTCATCTCATCGCTTTAGTTCACATTCTCTTCTTCTTTCTCACATTTTCTTTTGATGCCCACGCGTTGGATCTTCAAAAGCCTTTTTATGCGTTTTTCCACAAATGATTTCGGCGAGAAAATAAAGGACATGCCCTCAAGCATCCTATCGTCATTCTGCTCATCCTTTCTTTTTTTCTCATGATCTCATACAATATATTATTATTATTTTCGCCCCTTTCTCCTTTTTTTTTCAATGCCCATATACACAGCAATCTTCTCTTTCTTGTTTTACCCATCCATTTGTCAGACATTGGATTGCAATGTGTGTATGTGGATCAAGTATGGCAGTACGACAGAGATTGCTAGAGAGTAAGCGAGATAATGAGACTCATTCGAGGAACAGGGAGAAGTTTTGGTAGAGTTTTGAGGGTGCATAGACGCGTGTGGAATTCGAATTTTCAGACGACTCTTCAGAGTCGCAAAGAGACTTCAGAGAGAGGAATTCTCCTGCTTCATTCTATGTGTTCACACCACCTTCGCTCATAGCATATACGCTATATCAAAAGTCATGGCATAACGAATCGTGACAATTCCATATTTTCATATATTCCTACATGAGACAAAAACAATTTGCATGTTTTGGAAAGTTGGGGAAGAAATTTTTCTATACGTCTACAGGTGAATAATTTTATGGAAAATATTTGAGGATTTTTTTTATTATGCGTTGTAGAATATTTTCCATTATCTCATCTAAATGTCTGGATAATTTTTTCACCATGAATATTAATAATATATTGGAAATCCATTTTCATTAAATTCCTGTTAACAGATTAATATCGAAATGAGTATACGTAAAAGATGAAGACGTTCGTTGATTTCATCACGAAAATTAAGATCGATATCATTTAATAGTAATTTCGGAATGTCATTTGGTAGTTCTGGATTGAACAGGGGAAATATCGATGGTAGTATTAACCTTGCATTTGACAATGTCTCATTTCATCATAATTTTAATATCAAATTAGATAATACACTTGAATATTCTGAGAAATGTAGCTTCATTAGTTATGAAAGATGTTCAATAGGTGAACTGATAGATACTCACTGAGAAATTCATTTGGCAGTTATCGATATTTGAATTTCTACCTAATCATAAATTCCCATGATTCAATTGTGTTCATCCGGCGATGAGACCTAGAAAAAAAATTGAAATTATTTAGACGAATCGATAAGTTGAGATCGTTCAATATTCTATTTATCGTCAGAAAAGGCCAATCCTAATCATCAATTACATTTCACCAAGCACGAAATGAGATGATAAATAAAAATAACTGCAATTATTGAGAACCTCAAACAATTTTCAAATGTCAATTATTTGAACGATATGAAGTAAAATATTCCACCCATATTACAATCGTCTACAAAATATCGATCGTCATCCTGTAATACTCAATGTAACAATTGAATTTTTCACATATTCAATTGATAATGAAGAAAACAATCTTGAAAAGAACCAAAAATAAAAAACAATAATCAACCTCTTCACCATGTCAACATCGTTACATTTTCCATTTTTTGCACGCGCACAAGTAAAATACATCGGTAAACACAACACGTACTGACCCGTTCACGCAAGAGGTAGATGCCCTAGCACAACGCGTAGTTTTTTCTTTGACAACCTGATTTGTATTGTATATATGGATGTACATAGACAAAAAGCATTATAGGTACATCTATCTTCTGAAGCTAAAGACGTGAACACTTCGTATGGAACTCATACCAACAGCACCGTTCAATTGGTATAGGAAAAATACGTTACATTCACGAGGAATTGTATAAGATCCATAAAATGTTTATTTATACTTTCCTACTTCAATAATTCTCTGCTGTTTTCTATCTTCAACGATAGATGAATAATATCATTTCCGCCAATTTATTTTCAAATGTGATAAATACATCATATGAGTGTCATAAATTTCTTTTTCCTGATTTATATATTGTGTTTATATATTTTAATTTATTATTTTCTATTGTCGTGTTTGTGAGTGGAAGTGGAACATACAACGCTATTTAAACGACGCTTCATCATGTGCCGCCGTAATTTTTTCAGAATTGTAAGACGAAGCGACACAGATGTCAATATGATAGTTACAACATTGTGGATTTTTCGACTGTTCTTCGAGTAAGTCACGTCTTTTTTGGCATAGACAAACACCATATTTTGTATATATATATATATTCATTTATGAGTATTTATGATGAGAATAAATTTGTCACTGGCGCAGTTGTAAATGTCTATTAGGCAGAGTGTTCACTCACTATGCCGTATGTGAACATTTTATACGTACACGAATGCCAAAAGTATTGTTCATGTATGTGGATGGTGATCTTGAATTCACACAAAGTGGGAAGTTGTGTAGAAGCACCGAAAGCACCTTCAAAAAAATTATAGAAACAGTTGTTCATGTTGAACACAAATTTTCATTCGTTGATGAATGAGATCGAAACCTCCTCCTTCGAATTGCGACCAAAAATAAAAAAAGGAGATTTTTAATTTAAACTTTTTCTTATATTTTACTTCACAACATGAAAAGTGATTTTTAGAAATTGCTTTCGAATAAAATGGAATTCAGTAATTATGTGAAGATGCAGGGAAACATTAGTAGCAAAAATTTTTGATGTGTTTTGTAGTCAATTCATTAAATTGAATATTATTGTTTAAATTTTAATAAAACATGTTTGTTTGTATTCATTGTTTGAATACATTCAACTCATATATTTCTCACATATTGAATAAATCACAAACATTTCCCGTTCACTTCGAGATATCCATCGCGCTTTATCACAAACTCAAATACATCACACTCACTCTCAAACCGCTGCAATCATTTCTGACGCACCTGGATTTACGCTGTTTATATCGATATTTCCAACACGTATATTCGCGTTGAATTCGTCCCGACAAATTAAACTCTGTCCAGCAAAAATGATAAAAATCCATGAAAATTCCATTATAATTCCAATAACAGCGTCGGCTTTTACGATGTGTTCAATATTGGCAAAGAGCTGATATAACAGCGCACTGTCATGTCACAGCAGTTAAATTCATGCGAGATTATTAGTGAGCTGGGATCTGTTGTGCTAAATATTTGGCGACTCGAATGAGAACACGAATGAGCACACAAAATAGAACACGCGTGAAGATACGAATAAACACGAACCCGCTCGCTATCATTCGAATACTATTGGATTACTCATAAATTATTCGTCATATTCAATAATTAATTGCACAGGAACTACTCATCCGTTTTCATCATGCAAAAATCCATTTTTATTTTGAATTGCACGAAAAAAAAAAAGAAATGAACACTGAGAATACGCAATTTCATCATTATTGTCTACAAACATAAACTGATACTTTCGTTTTTATTTGTATGTTTAGTCCAATGACCATTGGCTGGAAAATATTGCATCACACCCAATGAATTTATGGGGATGGTGATGACACTGTGTAAAAGCAAACTATGGATGGTTTTTGGCCGGCGACTTCACTTTGGAATAATGTCAAAGCTGACGAGAATGTCTATGACGAGACATCGTAGACTGTGTTATATATACGTCATACATGAAGTGATATATAAAGGGGTAAAGGGATGCCAAGAGTTTGGTTCTCGACGGCTTGCCGAAACTCACTGGCACCTTCACGCGCTCATATACAGCAACACGATGCGATAACTTTCCCTTCAGTAAACTCTCTGTACGTAGGGCCAATTGGGAATTAGTCTATCGTTAAGCAAGTTTACTGACGTGTTCGCGCGCCGTCTGCTTTTGTGCGGGCAACCTTCTGCTTATGGCGAATATTCTCTGTATATCTTTGTATGTGCACAGTATTATATATTTAAATATATAAATTGAACGCTCAATTATTTCTTTGCAATCGTTAAACTCAGTGTGTATCTTCATAACTTACGAGGGAAGATTTCAAGTATATTCAAAATTTTTTTTTTTATCGTATCCAAATACTTGCGTCATTTAATGTCATGATCATTCGCATCCAAAGAGATCAATCCTCATTGTAGTTAAATTCCTAAAATTTTCTGCACTCAGATCGTAAATAATTATCCCGATTTTCAAAATTTATAGTGTGACGAAAATAATTATTGACGTTACTTGAATTCCGGTTCCCTTCGTGCAATGAGGATAAAATTGTTACAGTGAAAATCAGCCACACCAATTGTTTCCTCAAGTTTGCGAAGCGGTGGTTCTACTTTTTATAAAAAATTTACATACTCTCACGCTTTATAATTTTTTTAGCTCATATGCACAGTTTTTTATTGTACTGTTTACACAACCGTGCATTGTTCTATCTGTTTATTTGTTTATTCATCTCGAAATTCATTCATCGCCCAAACTTGTGACGGCCATTTTGTTTATATTTATACAGTGACTTTTTATTTCCATTCTAAATACTTCTCATACGGTGACATTATATTCACGCAACACGACCGCCCATTTATACGTCATGTGTCCCGCGAGTACGACATTGAATAATCGTGTGCATTGTTTAACTACCACAGATTTTCCATTTGAATGTAAAGGGTAACTTTTCAATTTTTTTCCTTTTTTTTCCAGCAAATATAAATATTTCGTCTTGTATGAACATTATTCGTTAACATCTACATAAAAAAAAAATATACAGAATGTGTATTTATAAAGAGAAATATAAACGAAATGTTTACCAGTGTAACATTATTTCTTTCTTTTCATCTCTTTTCATTGTTCAGCTTGTTCTCTCTTTTTTCATTACATCATTCACTCCCTCCACCCCCATCTACACTCATTTTTTCTCCCTCTCTTTCTTCCTCTCTTCTTATTTATTCCTGTTTCATCTATGACCATTGAAATAGACGAGGAAGATTATACACGCGCGCGGTTCTATAACAGGAAATTTCTCCATTTTTCTTCAACGAAAACGAGGGACGAAATTGCTGGCGCCGAAAATATGTTACACACTATAAATTCCACCATTCTCCCATCTTATTCTCTCATTTACACTCACCTTTTTTTTGTCTCCCTGGGCCGTGCTTAGTCGTTAGCACCTGCTCTTTTCCATCACGACTAAGTCTTTGAAGTTCACTAACACTTGGGCTTCATCTCAAAGCGGATCTATTATAACAATCCTAACAAATTTCAATCTCTATAAATATTAATTAATAATAGCAATAACAACAAAAATAATTAATCTCCTTATAAAAAATCACAACATCAGTTGAATTCCAACAAATTCACAAAAAATTCCATAACTAACTGAACAATCAAATTCCCAACTAAATTCACACTCCTCAACAATTATCTTCAATCCTCTTCCTTCTCTCTATTTTATCTCATTCCCACACTCTGCTTCTTGAAATAAAAATTAACCTACGATGATGATGTGCTAAACAAACGATTTTCCTGACGTGTCTAACACGTGAGAAATGAGAATTGAACTGAAAATCTGAGGAGTGAGGACAGAGTGTGAGGAAATGAGAAGAGTGTTGGTGAGTAAGAGGAGGATGTAGAGAAGTGTCGCGCGTAGGATATACGAGAGGGGGCCGAGTATACACAGGCCTTTATATTCGCGTTGGCGTTGTTAGAACGATGGGAAAAGCTCGCGCAATTAAATAGAGTCGAGTCGCCAATCTGCGCGCCCTCGTTCCAAAGGCACTCAACGATTACGGGGGTTGCTCTTCTCAAAACATCCCTCGATCTACGAATTCACACTCATATCTTTGTCTTTCCTTCTGTCTCTTACACTTTATCACCCTCTTTTTTATGTATCCATCATATACACATACACATAAATATATTTATGTGATTGTGTATGCGAATGTTTTACCTCGCCGCTTGACTGTCGGTTCATTCACATTCACCCTGCTCACGATCGAGTGCAATACGAGTCAGCGTGCTGTATCTTCTGACGCGCCCTTGTCTCTCTTTCACCTTCTCCCTCATTCTTCCACTCTTACTCTCACTCTCTTATCTATATACACTGTATTGTGGATTTAACCCGAACGTGGCATTGTTGTTGCCAGACAGAGCGATTGCTATATAGTAAAAGTGCTTCTTGAGTGCTTGCCTAGGGCTTGCGCGCGCGGCCTCACAGGTTCATTAGTAAAACTCGAGTGTGTCGTGTGCGCTGAGCATTCCGCTGCGGAAAGAGAATTGAAAAAAAAATGAAATAGGCAACAAAAATAAAAACAATTGTGCACGTTTTATGATATATAGATGATTTTTTCTCTGCTGTTGCTTCGGTTTTTCCCTCTTTTTTTTTCCGTATTGATAACTGAGTAATAATTGAATGAGTGGATAGATGGACGTGAGAGGATGTGAGAGTAAGGGCATGTTAGTTGATTAATTCAATTATAGAATCTGTATTTGTATTGGATTGTGATAGATACTTCAGGCTGTGTAGGTTTATCTCAATTACAGACTTTTCCTGTTGAGGAATAAATTTATCTCGAATTTTTTATAAGAAATATTTTTCTCTTCGTAAATGGATTTTTTTTGTGTAGAATATTTTGCAACATATCAACATGATCCACGAAAAAAGTTGGACAATTTCCATATTTTTTCAATTCATGAATGAGCGAAAAAAATATTTGAAAAACATGGGAGAAAATCGAGTAAAAAAAAACACGAAAATTATCACTTTGTTGTTATCAGTTTGACAGAATTACTTTTATCTCTGCTATTCGCGTTCATTGTTTTCTCTCTGCACATATACATATGGGAGAGAGATTGTAATTTCGGTTGAATTGGGTTATGTGAAAGCGCCAACGCGATGAGAGCATGAACGCGACGTTGGCAGAGCTACATATAGAGTTGGGGCAAAAACATGACCGGGAAATACCGTGGAACTCGACAGCAAAGCGAGTGAAACACGATTATTAATTCGCGTAATGAAGAATTTGTACACGAGCCCCAAAATGTGCGCGTATAATTATACATATCTATACAACATTCACACTCATGTATTCATATATTTGTGCGTCATATATTCCAGCGTCATGTAAATTCGCTTTATCGACAACCCACCTCGTAATTCCACAGCACATCGCATACATTTTTCCCCTTTATACAAATACATTTATACATATATAGTACTACTGGCCGTTGTCGAGTGCAAGTAAACAATAGAATGAGCTTTATGATGACTTGTGTGGCCTCGAGACTGTTTGGTGACCGACAAGACATATAGCGATGATTATTTCATACACATCTATACATCTACTATCACACTCACATCTAATAGCATGATAACACCATATATATTAATGTAACGAGACATAATGTAAATATGGCGCTCAAAAAATTACGACTGAACCAGCATAATCCCCAAGTCGATGAAATTTAATCTCACACGATCGCACATAACTTCACATCAAATCATGGGAAACTTTATGAATGTGAAATTTTTTTGTTCACCAATTTGTGATTCACAATTTAATGTGCACAAATACAAAAACATAATTTACTGTTGATCAGAAATCTTGAACAATTGATGTGTCCAACGAGGAAAAATCATCGTGATAGAACAAGATGATTTTGCTTTTTGAACACTAAATTTACTTACGTTCACAATTTTATTCGTCCTTGAGAATTTCACTTTTTTCTCTCATTCTTGTGATTTTTATATGTAATGTGTGAGGAATATATAACGCGCATCGAATTGAGAGAATTTTCCCTCGAGTTAATGTCAACGACTAAAGGAGGGAGACTTGAAAATACACGTCTTTATATTATCCGCAAGGCAACCGCACACGCCATAGGGCTATACGTAAAATCCTTACGAAAATATTCACCAAGCATAATCGACTCTTGCCGCACACAGTGACGCGTCGACGGCCTGAATCAACATTCGTGTCTCAACTTCTCAAGCTTCAATACTCAGCTCGCGGGTACGTTTTCATTCACATTTCTCTTTCTATCATTCAATATTTCTACATAGCTATATCCATTTACTTTTTTCTTTTTTCTTGTGTCCTCTCGCATTAGCACCCCTGAGTAAAAATCCTGCATATGTATAAACGCACACCCTGTACAAATACATTCAAAATGATTCGTCAGGGTGAGAGAAATGTGAAAAGTTGGTCTGATGCGAGCATTATTCACGAAAATCTCATACGCATATTATTTGAATTCACTGAAATTCCATTCCCTACGATGTTTTACATTTAAATACACGAGCGACAATCATTTTTTTACTGCTGAATTTCGAAGATTGTTGAGGGTGGAATTATTTGGATTTGGATGTTGTTCATGTGAAGTAAAATGTTGGTTTGAAATATTGTATGAAGTGATTTCTTCTTTATGTGATTTTGTGAATTTATAGGCGAAATGTTTTATTGATATTGCAACAGATGATGTAAGTGACAAAGTGTAACTCTTAAATGTATGATCCATTCAATATCAGTTTTACATAAAGATGTCCGGGATTGTTCTCGCAATCGTCCATTCCCACTATTTCATTCAGCGCTTTGGCGAATACTGAATTTGGTATCTATTTCACTATTTTCAATACACAAATTCATCGTTTGGGGGTTGTAATTTGTTTGAGACCAGAATTTGGATGGGAATTACTACGATTAACATCAACTATCAAGAAATTTCTTCAATTAGAAAGTAACAACATCTGCTTTTCGAATAATTTCATTTCGAGTCATGACCTGCATCGGATTTTTGCCCAATTTTCGAATAATTCATATTCTCCATCACATTTCAATCATCTATAAATCCTGTCATCTCACAGATTGAAGTTAAAAATATAAATAGCCTCTCCCAAGTCGCCACACTTGCACTGTTCGATATTCACGTAGAAGATGTCTCCATTAATCCATCACTACAGAGATTTTTATTATTCATATTCAATCGATAAAAAAATTAAGATTGACGGAAACATGAGAGCAACGTATAAATTCAATTCCTCACACAAAATCCTCCAAAAACCTACTTTTGTACATCAATTCCCTTTCTAATAAATTTTCACTCAGTGAACAGTTCATCAAAAATTGATTCTCGGTTCCAATCTGTGAATTGATTATCAAATCATTTTATGAATTCAATATTCTCATCAGTCTATTAAGTCTACCTACATGATCTGTAACATAACCAAACGTTGATTCCCAATCACATTTTTCTTGTTTATCACCTAATTCACTTTCTGTTTATATATTCCATATTTATAATTATTTATCAACAACAACATTTGTTACGGTAAGTAGTAATCATTTTGATTAATTGCTTGAGCAAAGTATCATATATCTATGTCCAAATGATGTCTACATACACAGATAGATATTTATATGTGTAATATGTGTATATAGATCATGTCCTCTGTAGATATACATTGGTCAGCCCGAGGCATATCAGTGTTGGCAACCTGGCTATATGGATTAGCTGTCTCGTCCATAGAGATAGGCCGGGCGTTTATGAATTGCTCTGATGTGTTGCAGAATATACTTACGCAGTCCCTCACTCTCTACTCACAACCTAATACATTTGGTCCCTCTGTTTGAGCAACACTCACCGAAATATAACATTGAAAAAGATGGCAAAAAAAAATAATGCGAGAGCTACGTAGTTACGAATCCTCAACCAGAATTATCTCATTAAATTCAAGTTTGTCTTCATGTCAAGTTACGTCTGAATAAATTGTTAGAATTGTTCCTTGGTTTCATTTTCTCAGTGGAATTTTGAGGATGGAAGAGCATTAGGATGATGATTTGATGAAGTTGACTGCGTTGCAGAAATTTTGTTTTGAAGAATAGCTGGAACCATTATCAAGAAATTTGCCAGAGTTCATCTACGGATAAAATTTTATTACGTGTGAAACTCCATCTACACTGCCACCAATAAATGATTGAAATCAATTTTATTGAATTGTATGCATGCATCTACATATTCCCTATATAAATGAATCAGTTAAATGGATTATTGATGAACACAAAACTTCAACGTAGGTAATAATTTAATAACCCAAAATCTTCGAATATTTCACCGAGGCATTTGAATATTTAATTTCACAATTATACCAAAGTGGCTTTAAGGAATGTACGAGCAAGCATGAATAATTAATGTCAAATATAAAATAAACATGAGTCGTTTCCAATTGAACAAATTTATCTCGTTCTATCGATCCTACTGAACTAAAAAAACAACAGAAAATGAAACCAACTCCGAATCTCTAAAATTCATCAATATTAAAATTTTTTTTTTCCTTCTTTCTTACAGATAAAATATGACGACCTGAATCCCAGGTACTATTTCCATCACTATAAATTCAAAAAGCTATGAGTTCAGGTAAAAAAATCACGTTATTTCATTATCCAAAACTAAAAAGAGCAACTTTTTTCATCTAAAAAGAAAAATGGTTTTATCAAAATAGATTTTCCTTTGTGAAGGTTCAGAACATTTGGATGAATACCAATACCACCTTTTCACAAACTCTGCGGGATACCAGATGTATATATAGGTAATCTTTATTTACATAAACACAAAACATAGTAAAAATAAAGCAAGTGTAAGAAATACTCGCTCATCATCCATCTACACCTCTTGTGGCCAACACAACACATCGTTCAGGGACGTTGGTAATCCCGTTTGGGTTGCGTGGAGAATAAATTTCCGTTGTCGTTTCACTATACAAGGGATAATACCTATTCGAGGGAATCTGCGTCCAATCGTACGAGGCGGTATCGTCGTATAATTTCACTATTGGGATACATATATGATATAACAAGGCAACTTGCACACTCTCACTTCTATGCATATACATACACATCTATAGAATATGAATACATATATATTTGTGTATAGTTGTGTAGAACTATATCTGCAACAATGCGGTCATCCAATCCCTCGAGAATTTGTGTATGTATAACATATATGGTATGTGTGGTATATACAAATACATGTGTACACGTCTCTATTCGTATGGCACGATATAGATTTGACTTTGTGGTAAAATGATTGGTAGACGGTCTATATTTTGGCACAACGACGGCAAATAGTCGTCGCTTTCTCTCGGATCCATTCCACTGGACGTAAAAATCACATCAATAGGGAATCACGCGAATCAATCACATTCCCTAGGTATTCAATTATAACATCGTGGTTCGTACTGTTGAGTGAAGAGGGAACTTTTTAGCAAAAAAAAAAAAAAACGTTCGTACATGCATTTGAATATAAATAATTTCAGAGTGATTTTCGATATGTATTTTTTCAGAATATTTTTTGGGTGATTTTTTATTGAAATGATTGGGAATTGAATTATTTTGTTGGAAAGGAAGAGAACGATTTATGAAGTTCATTTCACAATTGAGAAATGTACGTTTGGTATTGTTAACGAAGGGTGAATTTTTTATTTTTTCTCATTGGGCTATTCAGTTTGTTCATCCATCGTTTGATTTTTTCGTTCTTTTTTTGGGCTTTGATTTGCTGACAATTCGTAACATATTGTGGGATAATTTACGCCACGGGTGTTCCCAGTACATAATTTAATGTGTGTGTGTTTGTTCACCCACGAGACAGTAGTCACTGAGATGTGAAATGAAAATTTATTTAAGCTACGTAGACTTGACATAGGTCATGTGTTTGATTGTGCTCGTGTGACAGTGATGATATATATATGTATATTGGTTGTCTGAAGGTTGTGTAGTGATATATCGGTGGATTCACTGTTGTGCCTCTCACATTTCTCTATGGACGCAAGACAAAGTGCCACAGCTGCGCGTTTTGTGGACACACGTTTATACCTAAGTGTCAGATCAACGACTGACAAGTGAATCGGCTTCTGGGTAATTTTTTACGCACCGTTGAGCACAAAAGAAAGAAAAACGAAATCCAAGAGGGAAATATTTGAGGATATTAATATGTTTGAAACGGTATTTCATTAGCCGTTGAGATCAAAAGAAAATTGACTGATGATGTTTTTCAAGTATTTTCAACAAATTTTGTTTTGGTGTTTCAAAGTTCGTGGTCGATTTGGTAAATAACAAAAATGGAAAAAAAATTGATTGAATTGTAGATACGTAAGAGAAAGGAATTTTTATTGTTGGAATTGTTTTTTTTTTTACGAACAGCAATGACAAATGGTGATCAGTTTTTACATTCTTAATCACCTGAATATTATTGTCTGTTGTTTTGGTCAAAACGAAATAAATTGAAATCGATGAATTTATTGGAAGCGTAAAAACTATTCTCCATTGACTCTAATGGCTGCGAAATTTCACACGAATTTCATTTCCTGCGTCTTTCCCACTTTCAAATATTTGAAAACATGGGAATATAACACGATGTGAACTGCTATTTTCTCTGCTCTCTACATTCGCACAAAAATAAACTGTGAGATGTTCCGAAATTTGCGACATCTGCTACATCAATCGGATCACAGCAGGACACAGCACCGAACAATTATCAAGATAATGAAAGAATAAAAATTATTCACATTCTTAACATTTAACTGAAATATATTTGTCTAAAGTAAATATACATCAACAGCAAAATAGAAAAAATATACATAGATGTAATCTACAAAATAGAAACTTATTACTGATATTTCAATTCATTCAGTTCTATAATTGTCGTTCTTCATCACCATTCAAGATCAATTTTACCGGCAGAGTAAAAATTAGGAGCATATTGTATTGGAGTTGTAATAGAGATGGGGAATGTCTTTTGGTACATAATTGAATGTGTCTCTAAAAAGAACGATTTATATAGGGAGAGGCTACAGAATGTGTTTCACTGATTAATAATTGGTCAGTCTGTTAACGTTAACTTGACCATTTAATTTGTCCACTCATCTGCTATATTCATTCTACATTCACTACCTCAACTAAAAGATCCAACACAAAGAGTGTACTCGTCGATTTGAATGGAGCCAATTGCACAAGCGTTCATTCAGTCGTATGTATGTACACTCGTCAGAAGAAGAAAGGCGTTTTTCTCGAGTCTTCCATTCAAACACCACTATATATATATATA
>JABMBR010004453.1:0-24979 GCA_018881525.1 Meteorus sp. PSUC_FEM 10030008
GGAATTACAATATTTATACGGTTATTCATTACTATACTTAGATGTCTATTATTTATTACGAGATCACAGTGACGCTTTGACGCGCGGGGACCTCAGGCGAACGGGCTCTCGTATATATTTCCTTTACTTTTGTTATCTTTATGAAAGTCAATTGTTGATTGCTGAATGAAATAAATGCAGGTAAATTGAGGCATTTATTTGTTACTAGATTGTGATATTTTATTTTTTCGAGGAATTTTCGGTAGTAAATTTTATGTTTTTCATCATTTTTGTGTCAAATATTAACGAAGCCTGCTCACCACGATCCGCATAGTCACAGTTATAGCTTATGTTCCACCTTTTTCTCTGTGAAACGTCTTTGTTTAGAAAAATGTCATTTTTAATGAAATTTTCTTTTTATTCTTCACTAATTTCACTCTCACGGGACCAAAATGTCGCGTATATTTTTCTCTTCTTTTATTATGGAAATAACGAGAAAAAGAAGGAGAGAAAGAATTTTTTTTTCTACTTTATTATTCTCTCTTGCTTTTACTTTATTATTAATTATTATTATTAACTTTTTTTTTGTTCATTCTGGTGCCTTTTGGCTCTGGTTAATATACACTCGATTACTTTCATGCGACAAAAATTCACGAGATGGAGAAAAAATTTGTCCCCTGTGTATGCAGCTATTGTTGCATCGGTTTATCGCTCATTTTCACATAAATACTTGTCCAATTTGCAAATTAATTCAGTATATTATTACATATACTGCTTCGCCATTTTTTTATTCAATATACATATATATTTCATTTTATTGTATGTATATATTTATATATGCAATTTTCGTTTCCATTATTTATACTTTTTAATCAATGGTTGTTTTTTTTTATCAATTATTTCCAGTATGGTTGATTACATACTAAAAAAAATGCATCTACAAATATTTTTATCCTCCATTCTGTTGTCAATAATTTCAATCTCATATAGACACATCATACAATGAACGAAAAATATTACAAATGAAGATGAAGAGTCATTGAAAGTGCATTGGAATTTCATTTCTATTTTTTTTGCATATTCATTGTTGTCTATTTAAAAATTTCACGTTTATTATATTTGTCGATGAAAAGCGGTTATTTACATGCGTCTCGCGACTCGTTTCATCATTCTTCATTTCCATTAATTCATTTAATAATTTTTAATTAATTCATATTTGACTATCGAAATTTTCCCTTTCATCTCATCATGTAAATTGTCAGGCCCCTATGTGAGATTGAATCGTTGTTGCGGCATAGAAAATTATACGATTGAAAGAAAACAAAAAATATTTCTCATCGTACATTTCATTCAAATTCCCTTCACTAATCATTGCTTCTATAAATTTTATTTTTTATTCACCATCAATAAAAAAATTGTATTACAAGTTTATTTCTCACGTTAAAGAAATATTTTAATGTCGACAAATATCGAGAACACTTGGCAGATATCATTATCCACACATTTCATTTTTTTTTTCTTAATTCTCCTTTTGTTTATTTCACACTGCATTAATAATTTTTTTATTTATCCTTTCTCAACTCACGTTTCAATATCACTACAGTTTTATTTGAAATATCGTCATCATACAATATGAGCGAAAAAAATTCAAGGACTGAGAAATACGGATCGAAAAGAGAATGACGAGAAAAAAAAGGTGAATGAAGTTTACAAAAATGGCAACATTGAATAATTAATTACATAAAGGAATGATTTAGATTTACATGGATTTATTTATTTTCATAGACATTATTTTCTGCTATTTTCAATGCCACTGGAAGTCTGTTCGATAATTTATTTCGATGCGTTATTCGTCGGCTTTTTGTAATGCACAAATATTACACACACATGCAAGTATTTATGTAAGAAAATGGAGATGTTGAAGAGAAATCGTTTGAATGATGATGATATGGGTAAAGAAAAAGACAAAATAAATTACGTATGTAGCAATAAAAGCTAAGTGAATGTGAATTTACAAACATATCATCTCAGGTATGTGCACATGTTATGAAGAAATTAATTTCTTGTTACGAATGGAGAGAAAAAATTGTGAAAAGGACAATAAAAAAATTTAAAGAAAAAAAAAGAAGAATGATAAAACATATATGAACATGATTCAGGGAATATCCCAACGGCATCAGCGACAGCGCATGATTTGATAAACAGTTTATGTTAGCAGTTCGTAGAAAATGAATGAGCCTTGTACTGTTTATATTCAAAGAATTATCAAAGCGATGTTTAATTGATTTGTATTGTACGTGTATGTATAGTTATAGTAGAGTGTACATACACAATATGAGCTGTATATAAATTTTCATTTAAATAAAAAAAAATTCATTCGTGGCATGGATGAAAGAAATTGTGGCAATTGGAATTCATTCTGAATTTTTCTGTTGTAATTTAATTGGAAAGAGAATTCGATAACGTCGAATTGAATATTCGGAATCGCATGAGTATTTCTTGATCAGAATTACATTGATAGTTGGCACACACCATGTTAATTTCTGATGCTACAAAATTTTGTATTGAATTAATATGATTACAGTGTTGTGTTCACGGTTATTGCAGATACGCAATTTCATGTTTGTTCTTGAGTTTTCAGGTAATATTCGCCAGTAATTTTCGTGTACAAACCGGAAAGATATAATTGCTTCCAAATTTTGACTTAGATAGAGATCGTCAGGGTAATTAGAATATGTGGAATAGTTAAAAATGAGTGATGTGAGGACACGTTGAATTTTTAGAAAAAAAAAGGATGGAATGAAAAATGAGCTGTATACATTTTTTTATTTCATTCTCTGATTTGAAGTATATGTGAGTGTTCTGTTCAAGTGCGATGGTCAAGTCATGGAACGGAGCGTAACCACTTTATACTAGCGAGCGATTGTAATCGCAAGAAAGCCCTAAAATATTTTTTTTTTGCACCTCCAATAATATTTTTAATACGGAAATTATTCAGTGGATGAGTTTGTGATATCTGGTCAGAAATCAACGGAAAATAATCAACTGGATTAAATTGAGTAAGTACAAAAACCAACAACTGATTGACATCATTGTCTTGATTTTTTTCCTTGTAAAATTCTCATTTTATTCTCACTGTGAAGCACAAATATAAAATCTCATTTTACTGATCATTTTTTTTCGTATAAACTTTTGTAATTTACTATCAATCCCCTTCCAACTTTCATTGAAGATACATCGATGTTTAATAATGTATTCGTCGATTGGGGTTGTCGAGGTTGAATGTATATATAATTTATATACATCTATAGTGAGAAAGTGAGAGAATTCAAAAATTTTTAGAGAAAAACACGAGATGAACGGATAAACACCGATTGGTGATTACACTAACCAAATACACGGTTACACGCCCCCTAACCGGCCAATTTACCCGAGAGAATCATCCACCTTTTCCCTAATCGTCGTGCTAATAACAGGATTATGTATACAGAACCCTCCTACATATCGAATCATATACTTATCCTTAATTCACTGTGTCGTTATTAATCTGCAATATAATATATAATATATCGTTAGTAGAAGAACAAAAGAGATTTCTCTTAACACATTATATTATTTATTAATGAATAAATGCTATCAATAATAACAATCATATTGAATATAATTAGGATATTCTTCATATATTGATTTTTGGCCAAATGATATGGACAAAAATAAAATCATGAAATGATATTAAATCAATTTATTTATGAAAAAATAGTCACGTAAAATTTCCCAAATGAATTATATTAATAATTGATGAACAGATAATGTAAATATTATTCATGATAAACATTGTTGTGTGTGATATTGTGAATATTAATTGTTCTTCAATCCATCCCAGACACAGGTTCAATAAAATATGATAAACAATTTTTTCTTTCCAATATTATTAATAGGAAATATACTCACGTGTAATGTGAGTAGGTAGGACTTGTCTGATCGATGTGCGAGCCCGTTGAGAGACTCTGCACAATGGCAGACGTATGATGGTCTCTACCTGGCGAAGAACTTTGGGCTGGTGGTACAGCGTGATGATAGCGCTGGCACATTTCGGCCAAGTTCCATCCATGGGCATCCATATATTAGTGCTACTTCGTATTTCGATAGTGTACCACCATCCATTTCATAAGTGTTGAACACTTTATCGTCAAGTCGTTGTGTTTCACAAACAACTAAAAATAAATAATCGAATGAAATAATTGAATTGGGTGGAAAAATTGAGAATTTTCACGGTAGTTTGAAAATTTCTTATTGAAATATAGTTGAGGTCAATAAATAAAGTGAAAGTTTTTTCGATGAATGGTTTTACAATAGAGAAAATAAAATAAATATATAATGATGATTAAGATAAAGAATGTTCCAATGTAATTGAATCTATTATGAAATTCTGTTACGATATTTTATTGGATGATATCGAATTGGATTCATATAATATATCGATCAGTATCGCGTGCTTCTGGGATTAGACATTTAGAGTTACTACTTGAACTATGTTCAAAGAAAATTGATTATCGATCCCTCACGAGTTGTCCCAGACGTAATGTTGGGTAGTGTATATATAAAGAAAATTACTGATAGATGGGCGAGTAAAATCATTGATGGATTATTAATAATAATTATTTATCGATAGGAAAATATTGGTGATTGTCCAGTAGATGATCTATCAAACTCGTGTACTGAAATAACGTACACAAGTGTATTATAACTACGTAAATATACATACATATATGAAAAAAGAAGAAAAATAACGATATTGAGGTTTATAATTTAAAAAATCGAATTAATCATCGGTTCGCCAACAATTGGGTTGTGAATGTCGACATGTATCGTTTTCAGTTATTAAAGTGTTAATTATAAATTGCGTATACACGATACAGTATTTATATTACAGAGGAATTTTTTTTTATTATTTTTCGTCCTGAAAAATTGCGTGATTATTATTCTCATATTATTATTAAAATTCTTTCTTGTGTTATTGTCTTGTAAAAAAAATTCTCGTCATCGTATTTAATTCCTGTCTTCCATATTTTTTTTATAATTGTATGTTTAGTTAATTATAATTTGGCTATTGGAAAATGTTTGTAATATTTATTGGCATGATGACTCGAATGTGAATGAAGATTTTTGTTATATTTATGCAGTGTGTTGTTACGCGATTTTAATTCGACTTCAGCTTTAAATATTCTTTTTTACTCTTCATTATTTATTCATTTTCTTTTTTTTCGTGGTATAGCGTCGTATGACACTCCACGTATACTTGTGCGTTCTTCGTAATGACAACCGCCAATGCGATATATTTCTACAGCCATGAGCGCGAGCCATCTTTTTCTAATCGCACATCGATCTCTCGGTACAAATATGTATGTAAATATATTTATATACATAAACATATGATTGTTATTGCTTCATGTGTTTGTGAAACGCGACGATTGAGACCTCCGTCGGGAATAGTCGAGATTCTCCGCGCATACAGTACGTCTTAATATTTTTTCATTTACTTTGATTCTGAGTTGAAAGGCAATTGGGTGACAAATATTCTTCAAATGACAAAACAGTTTGTCTTGATTCCTAATAAGATAACGCTGGACACTTTTGATGAGATTTTCAGCCAGTTCTTGTACTGGCCGAATGTAAAGAGTTTGCTTTCGACATTTGTTCAGTAGAAAAATGGACAATGAAATAAATAGGAGGAGTTGTTGATTTCTGTTCACGTCCTTTTTGTATTCGTTTCTTTGGTTTAATATTGAAATTGCGAATGAATATGGAAGAATTTATTGATGAATTGACATCAACCGTGTCATATCGTTCATATATCGACGTAAAATAGCAACGAATAAAAAATCACTGAGTTTACACATCAGTTTGTCGTGTTAATTTTTCCATTCTGCTATATGATATTCAGACATTTGAGAATGCATGGATAAATCGACTTGGGAGAATCATTTGACATTCAAATGACGTTAATTAAAACTTCTTGCGAGTATTTCTCTCTCTGTGGAATTTTCAAGTGAACACGAAAAACGTCAAAGTCAAGAAAAATTCTGTAAATGAATATAAAAAGAGGTGGAAAAAGAAGGACCAAACGTAAGAATGCAACAACAACGTATATGAATGTCTGGCTACTCGCAGAGCACACCCACGTATAGTTATCGGCGTACGTTGAATTTCTTGCCTTATTATCGTTCCTCCTTCGATTTTCTACGGGGGAGAGTATAAAGCGAGAGGGCAAAAAGAAATTATAAAAGATAAAAAGAATGAAATAAAAAATTGGCGTGTATGTATAAAGATACTATGGGCCACTATAGGAACTTTGTATGTCTTATTCAATAGAATTCACCAGAGATGTAAAGCTCATTATCGAGTTTATAAACTGACAACACCGTTGGACATAAATCGACTGGTTATTTATTCATTTTAATGAGCTTATTTACGAAAAAAATGTGAGTAATTTTATTTCCAATTATCAATCAATATTATGAATTATTTGCATTTACCTTTTCATGTTCTTTTTTTATTCTCACTTTTTTCGATATTTCTATCAATTTTTCTGTCTCGTTGCTTTTGTCTATGTCATCAACAAACCATAAATCAAAATATAAATACTGAAATAATAATTGGATGGAAAAAAAAAATTTCACTGTCACTATTTATCAAAAATGTCATTCCATGTTCACCACAAATTTTCCAGTTTATCAATGCTAATCATTATAAATTATAAAACCACCAACGACAATAATCACCAATCTCGTATTATACACTCTACTTTCTTTTTATCGATTGAACAATTAAAAAAAATAATAATAATTGTGATAATTATAATTTTTCGTTTGTTAACTACCACACTCACTTGTAAATTGTCCCGAGCACTTTGTTTTTCGACTCCAATTGGTATGAAATATGAGAGAAAAATATGCGAAATTGATAATTGATAAGATGAATATTGATAATCACAAAATCACACAATGTCACAATTACTTCACACGAGAGTTCACACGTGAGTGTCGATAAGGATAAAAATAAGATGTGGAGATGCGAAAAAACTCTGATTTAATGTTGATGTGACTACCTATTTTGTTGTGGCTGGTGACACGCTCGTCCGGCCGTGTAAAATCCCCGCGGAAATGTCAAACGACGTCGATACACCCGCGGCAAAATGCACCGTCGCTCGCGTGGGAGTGTGACATAATAATGTTTTGTGTCTGTGGCGATTGGGTAGGCGATTGGTGTGCAACAGGCGCGCGACTAATAAAAATGGTGAAAAAAAAAATGATAATGAGATAGTGAGTGATAATTAAAAAAAATTTCAATTATCAGATTATTCTCATATTGGTGTCAGTGACAGCGATATCACAACGTTAAATGGAACATTTTCTTGATTTAACAACCACGACAACAACAATGGCAACGACGACGATGACGACGACAGGGACAGCACGAAGGTGCACGTCGCACTGTGGGCGGACCCGCAGGCGCCGCAAATACCGACCGATTTCGTTCGCAGCACTGACTTCTCCCACTTTATTCTTCTTCTCTCCCCTCTCTCATGTATCACCTTCTAAGTTTTTTTTTCATATTTACTATTATATTACCCTTCTGATTCAACGTTTCTTATACACATATTAATTTCGTATTAACACCTCGGACATGAAATTGATAATTAATGTACAACAAAAATTGGTAGAAGATATTTTACATGTGTACATATCGAATATTCATCACACCCTTCGCATCGTCTGTTCCAAAAATATTGATTGCTTAATTCATTTTCGTAATCATAAAATTCATTCACTGTTCGACAAAACTTTCTTGTTATTTTTTCTGCTGAATAATTATTTTCAATTAAATATTTTATCATTCTAGTACACCGAGCTGTCCTTACATCTTCACCATATCTACACACGAATCATTAAATTGAAAAATGAATCATCTCTCCATGTGTTTTATAAAATTTCCCCTTCATCCCTATAATTCATGTCTAAATATTTTCAAGTCCCCGTCATCTCTTTTTGTTCTCTACAATTATTTCATGGACAATCACAACGTGTCTGACCACGCGCTCATAAAAATTTGCCGCACCCGCCTGTCGCTTGTCTAATTCGTATGTGTGTTAGTATATGAGTGAAACTACTGTCGTCCGTCATCGAGGAGGCGCACATTGCGACTGCGCTAAACTCGCGTGCGAAATCAGCCGCAGGACGAGACGTAGTGTAAGCGCGAACATGAAGACTCGGTTCGCAAGAGAATAAGAGAGGGAAATACGAAATGATACAAAATGTGATGAAGACGGAATGAGAGAAGAAAAGATTTGCACGTTAACATTATAACACTCAAGTTGCACACCGAGCGGTATCAAGGCATATTGCACACGGGAGGACGTCTAGTGTGGTTTAAAAATCTATACTACCACATATAAAAGCCTGATGCTTGACAGGATCGTGCATATTGTTAAACGGAGCCCTGTGCGCTCATTATTCGCGCGCAATCTTCACAAACAATCTAACATTCACTCCTAAAATTTCTCCATCGAATAACGAAATGAATTCATCAAAATTGCATTTACTATCCCTTCCACTTGACTTTTTCTAGAAAATTCCCATTCAGAAGAATCACAATTTGTAGTATACGACAAAAAATTCAGAAATTCAGAAGAACGATGAAAAAATTGACATGTTGCAATAAAATGAAAGAACCAATAAATTTTTTTCATTCATTCTCATCAACTTGTGACTCGAAGACGTTCAAATCATATTCATCATTCAAATTTCAATATAGAAATGGAGAATAATTAAATTAGATGAATACACCAGACAATCAGTCGCATTTTTAAGGACGTGTCTACATACGCGTCACTAATTCGCAAAGGCGCACTGGTGCGGTTGCAAATGAAAATAAAGTAACAAAAAAATATGTAAGCCGAAAAAAAAAAGGAAGACAACATCTGATTTATTGTCGTCATGGTTTAGACACTATATCTATATATTTATATGTATGTACATATGCATGTAGGAGAATTTTGGTATATGTGTCTTAGGTCTATATCCTCGATTCGCCGTTAACGTTACATAATTACGAGCGTAGGAAGCGGATCGATTAGCACACGAAGAGAAAGGCCGTCTCTTGGTGGATTGGCCGAAGGCCTATGTGAATCACCGCAGGGGTCTGCTCAGATATACCCCAACAGTGACGACGGTAAGAAGCTCACAAAATGATTGAATTCGTATAGATAAATCAGATAACTATTACATAGTATTTCATAAGAGACAAAATAATACGAATGCATACCAAGGTGTTGATGATTTATTTCATTTATTGTTGTTGCATTTATATTGGTGTAATTGGATTAGTACTGAATTTTCATTTTTTCATTCACATCACATTGTGACATATATTTATATTTATTCAATCTACTCCGTTACGCCTTTTTGCTATTTGTATATTTATACATTTTATAATTACATACTTTACATCGCTAACATTTTTTCGCTTTAACGCTTCGTTAAGGTTTTCCGCTCTGGCCTCTCCTATGCTTCACCACTCTCTGTAAAAATACGAGTGCAAGAACAAAAAATAAACAGAGGAAAATGTAAATTATTGAGACAAGAAAAAGCGAAATTGTAAGTGGAGTGGGATTCATTACAAAAATTATTTTATCGGTTAATATTTTAAGTATATGGTTGAGAATTATTCATCGTCCATGCATGGCAAGATTTTCGTCTATTGGCCATGGAAAAAAAACGTATGGTGGTTTGTTCATCATGTGTAGATTTTACAGATAATTTAATTAAACAATTTCTTCACCTCAAATAGTTTTTTACTTATTCCCCAAATTATTCTATATCCCATTTACCACGAGTTATTGTGCTAAAGTCAATTTAACGAGGTGATGAAATCAACTTTGTCGTACTCGATCCAGAATATTCAATTGAGACTAAAAATAAATGATGATTATCTGTCAAATGTTGCTGAATTTTCACCCAATCCCTCTCGCATTGAGCAAAAGCAAAAAATAAAAATTAACGAAACTATGCAAATGCCCTTTCGCTCTAGAAGTTAAAAATCAGGGAACAAGGCGTGGAGCGTACGAAGAGAATTCACTCAATGTACATTGAATGTGCGAGGCCAGATGAAATAAAAATGAAGAAGAAAAAAAAAGAAGATTTAAAAGAAGAAGGAACGAGTGTCTACTCGAGCGTGCTTTTCGTGAGTATAAACTCAACGTAAACGGATACATACAAATATTTACACACACCGATACCTTGAATGAGTGAAAAAGAGAGTCGCCTTACGCTTTCTCAACACACAGGTATACAGGTACACATCGGCATTGAGGGAGAGAAGGAAATATACTCCTAACGTATCACAGCGCATCGGGCAAACGAGTATAAAGTAGGTCCGCGGTGGCGGCGGCGGTTAGCGAAACAACGAACGACGACGACGACGACGACATGAGAGCATCGCCGTCCCCCTCATGCACCATACCAACCAATCCGCGTTGCGAGCCAGCTGCGTGAAGGCGGAACGCGAACTCTTCGCGTATCCGCGTATTTATTATTCAGTTTGCAAATACGCGGCAAAAATGATCTCTCTCCCGTGGCGGATGCCCCTGGGAGGTGGAGCTACGGACGCGGCTGGCTGCAATGCGCGGTCCTTGAGGCTGCATCCACCAAACAAATTTATTTGTATTTGTAAAACCAGCCACGGAAAGTATGAAAGAGAAGAACACATGTCAATTGAGATGAGTTTAGAGCTGTGAGGTTGTGAGGAGAAGAAATGACATTGATGAGTACGCAAGGGAAAGAAACGACTTGGGGAAAAATTGAGATGTAGAGAAAGAATGAGATGTGTACGAATATTTATTTTACACTTGTTATTGTTCACTTTGTTGAATTATTAGAAGTGACATTTATGCACGCTTGCAAATTATTGTTGTTGTTTTATTGTAATTATCATCGCATAATATAGTAATGGCGAGAAAATTGGTATGAACATTCACTAACCGTTGAAAGGTGGAATGAGAGCAATCTATCGTTGGTTTGGTTGGTTTGAGTTTATTTCGGTTCAATTCATACACGAACGAGACACTAAATTAGTTTATGAAGTACATTTATTAAAATACTAACACTTCTTCTATTGATAGAAATACGAACTAGTTAACACAATAGACTGACAGACTGAATGGTTTATGATATATTATGAACTCCATTGTCGCAGACGGTTGAATGGAGAGCGACCGCCACGTCATTTTTCACTTGCATTTATACGAAGTGTTGGTCAGTGTAATTTTCGCCACTCATTAGTGCGTTATTATTATCATCGTTCGAATGTCCATCCCAAGGTCTTTTTCAGAAAATGAAGGGGTTTTTCCCGGGGTCCACAAATTTATTTATGACCCCAATGGATCTTAATGGGTTTTCCCCGGGTTGTTAAACTACTAGGGAGAATTTTCGTTTATATGGCAATGATTTGCGTCGGTTAAAATGTGAGGAAGTTATATGGCATAGTAATTTACAACAATTATAACCTGGGAATATTCAAAAATATAGAGCTGTAGAAAAATTTATTTGGGATGTGAAAAGGTGAAGGAATCACCAGAATTTTTGTAGAGTTTGGAAAATTTGAGTTTTACGATATGGAAAAGTATCAATGAAGGGAGGAAAATCAGTAAATTCCCAGTCTCATCATGTTCATGTTCTGATGAGGAACACGACGCAATTAAATGATCTATTTGTGTATGAAAAAATGTATGGCTGTTCTGTGTTTGCACATCTCTAGGCAAATTCACCCATCGAATGGTATGTAGAACCTTTCGATACATATATATTTTCTATATATATATACATAAATGTTTTATATGTATGGCGAGCACGGATTGTCTTACGCGCCGCTAGAACGCCCGTAAATCTCGGATCTGTCGTCGATCTACACGCCGGCAATAAATCCATAAGCGGCCAACCACTATATAGTGAATAGTAGAGGAATAATCTTGAAAATCACTTCGTATATAAGCGACTCACAGAAAAGACCGCGCGCGTGTGCGTGCAAGTTATTTTACCATGAATATATATAAACTCAAATGCAAAAGGTGCCGGCAATGTTGAAACGATACAAAAACCAACAAATAAATACAAAAGAAAATAGTTTTCAAGTGAAATAAATGAAGGATGAAAAAAATTGTGATGAATATAAAAATTTTTCACCGATGGCGATACGAAACAAATTAAACGATTGGTTATACATTACTTCATGTGTATATTCACGAGTTGTGGATAGGTACTTATGCTATTTTACATGAGTATATATTTTATTTAATCTATGTAAATGTCTGGTATGCCTACCTGTGTTGTATAATTTATTTCAATGCACTCAACATGTCATTTCTATTTACTAAACAATTTCGCATCTCTTCACCGAAAATGGAAATGATAAAATTCAAATCTTCAATTTTTTATTGAAGCTATTCACAGGAATTTCTACCTTTGTGACAATTTGCAATCGTAGAAATTATGTGACATGAACGATTTATTCTAATTGTTGTTATCAACTTCATCAGTTCTAATCTGTCTCAATTTATCTATTTCGATGTTAATTGGCATCGAGAACAATACAAAAAATTTCGTTTCATGATGGAGAGTAAGAAATAACAAATATGATTGAAATGAGTCGAAAAGTTGTTTAATCATCGTCAGACTGATGAAATAAATGAAAAAAAATATCCGTTCCGAATTGTTCTATTATGAAATCTAGAGAATTATTTCATGTTCTGCCAGATTGGATGCGTACGTAGATGTGATTGAAATGAGGAAATTGAGTAAGTGAGAAAGGCCCGCAGGGTAATGGCAATACGTAACGTGCAAATTTCATTAGTCTCGTTTCGATTCTGATTGAACTATAGAACTTGAATAATTCAGATAGCCAGCAAGTAAACAAAATGTGCGAGCTAGTGCACGCGCGCGCGATGGTGATTCAACAAATCGAAAAGGGAATTCTCAACGCGTATGTTTACATTTATTGTGGAGTGAAGTAGTGTAGACGTGTACTATTGACATATACTACTTGACTACCACGCTCAGTTCTGTATTGAGCGTACCATGTGATCAGATTTGTACAGAGTGACTGGTAAATATTTTTTTATGTGTTGATTAATTTTATTTTCCTACAAATCATCATTGACAACATAACAATCAATCTAACATCGGAATAATTATTTTCTCTTCTGTATCGAATATCACTGAGCTACATTTTTTATTTCATAAAAAAAAAAATTCTATCAATGATGAAACACTTGATGATCGAATGAAATTTATGAATGTGAATTTAGCGAATTGATGTACAGCGATGAAATTATGCGTCAAGTACATATAAAATAAATAGATTTATATTTATTTATGTATCCTAGATTTCACTTGGTTGGTACATTTCGAGACTCGCGTATTCTCCGTCTCAAGCGGAAAGGTTCTCTCCTGTACTATGCCTCCCACGAATACTTCTTCCACGACCCAACAGACACGCGGTCACTTCCGGTTACGTATAGAAAAGTAGCAAAAGAGTTTTATAGAGTTCACTCGAGTACATCTAAGTGAGGGCACACCATATATAAATTCACGATCTTCATCAACTAACCAAACTCGCATCTACACTAAAAGTTAATCCAAAGAAACATATAATTCTAACAAATGTTCAACCATCCAGAATTTATTTCCAAAGAATAAACTTCCAATCCCTATAATAAAGCATCGAATTTTCCTGTCATCCCATATGAAGATTTCAATCCACATTGCAAAAAAGTTTCCAGAGAATTGTGAAAGCTGAACGAACACACATGACATACAAGAACGATATTGCGTATCGTTCTTGATTCATACATACAAACTTGTTGGCACTGCGTATGCGCATATAAAAGCTGAGTGCCCTCGCGCTGCGCTAGGAAATAAGAAATTTTCTTAAGATGCGAGAACGTATACACGTTGTGGCGTGCTAGTGAGGGAGGAGGCCTAGCGAACATAGTTAATTTAGATTGTATCGGCGTGAGAAGCAGGAAATGACGAAATATCCTGGAGTATATATACTGACTTATACACTATGCGACTAGTGAATATGTATATCTATGTATATATATGGATTTAAACACACACATATATATATATTTATGCATATACATGTTGCGCGTTCCTCCTCCTCATTGTGCGCGCGAGTAGGTCTCTCCGCGACCTCATCATCGTGTCGCGAACGCAACAGGCTTTATACGAGTAAACGGCACGCGAGGGCAAAAAACATGTTGTCCTCTTCTCCCTTATCAACTCAGAGGAAATAACAACATAAATTTATTACGTTATTGAACAAAAATGATCAATTGATGTATTGGTGAATGTTACGATACTTCAAATCATTTCATTTGTATTGACTGAAATTTTTATTGGAGTCTATGAAAAAAAAAAAAATAATAAACGAATGGGATTTTTCTCTTATGGATTTTTTATTGTGCAACAATTTTATTGATGATGACAGAGAATGTGGGTCTTCACTGTAAGACGTGATTGGGATCGAAATAATTTTCTTGGATGCAGTTGAGCCTGAAAAAAAATTGATGACTTGATTAACGACTGTGATATATTTATTTAATTATTAAATTTATGATGGATATTTAAATTCTATCACAAGTCCGGAAGTGATGCCGTACGATAGTTTATGCCACACCTCAGTTATCGAGAGAGGACACACACACACACACACACACACACAAACACACACACACACACACACACACATATTTTATATTATTCAATATGAGCTTTTGCGCGCACGCTCTAACTCTCGAACTCTCCTCATTTAGGGGCGTGACTGGAGGCGGCAAATATCTTCGCGAGGGAAAGGGATCACATTTATTTATGTGCCATCGATGACGTAATGAAAACAGATACTCAACAGAACTAGCCATATATAAACTCAAGTATACGTGAAAGTAACACTCGAAATTGAACAATATCATGACCACTAAATTAAAAACAGAATTGTGTTGATCGATTTTACGTATTGAAAGTAAAAAGAATTTAATTCATTCGATAATTTTATTTGACTGCAGTAATATTAGAAATTACATAAAAATATTTCTTTGAACAATACAAAGTTTAATAGTCTTGATTTAAATATAAATTCATATATTTATAATTATGATGAATTCTCCTGTGTGTTGAAATATAATATTAAACATATAAGATATAAATTTAGTTAAAGGACATTTATCGGTAAATGATAAAATCCCATTGGTTGATAGTTCATTCATTTCTGTATGAGTGCACAAAGGTGTCGACATGTTGAATATTATATATGTATATAACGTGCGTGTACGCGTGTCATATTGAACGTGACGATGACAAGGGAATTGCTGCATCAAATGTGAGAGATGAGAAAATGGCTTTTAAATTTTCTTTTCAACCGTTCAAATCACTGTTATAGACTCACGTGCACATTATAATATATAAACATGTATGCATGTATTTATTATATTATATATTCATGTATTAGTACGTGTGGGTGTATGTACAAATACAAGTTGTTACAATGCTCACGAGATAGACCTGCAAAAACTATCTCGATACATCCACGAGATCGCGCGTTATATTTTTATTTACTATCGTATGAAATAAGCCTCGTTACACGCTTGTATACACGCCTGTTTTTACCTGTGTTAAACTATATACAAGATTATAAACTCGATATAAATATCGTTGAATCAATTAAAAAAAAAATTAATTTTTCAATTTATTACTGTGCAGCATTGAATAAAAAATACGTTTAATTCCTCTTTCTTATTATTTTATCTCTGTTTTTTGTACATAGTTATAAATACCGATATAATTATTTTAATATTTTTAATGACCTTAATAGAGTTGAGATGACGAAGGACAAAGCTTGGTCGTTCCACTCCCGTGATCGCTTGGTCACCTAAGAACACAAAAGTCACTGTGGCTTACTATATACTATGGCCAATTAACCATTTGAAATGCTTACGGTTCTCCTTGCAGTGGTTACTTCCGACAATCATTCGTGTTCGCAGAAGTGACGCAAATGTGCATTACAAATAAATATCCAATATATATATATATATATAGACACGAATGAAGATGAGTATAGAATTGAACTGTGAAGGTACGAAGAAATAAGGAAAGACAATCATGTGATGTCAGTATGAAAATAATGTGAAATGTCGCCAATAAATTCGAAGTGAGCAATATTTTCATTTATTGCTGTTTCTTTATTGCATAGAAAATATTTACAATGTCAGTTATGTTTTTTTTTTGCAAGTTTTAGTTGTTCCATTAAATATTCATGGGAAATTGCAATGGAAATAGGTAAATAAATGAATATTGAATGATATTAAAAGTGAAGTAGCACGGACACCTGCTGATGTGTAGCGATGTGAGGCGCACCCCTGATCCTTCTAGGACATATCGTGGTCACGTCGTTCTCTGTCATCGTATTCCTTCTCCTCCACCTTTTATTCTCTCCCATTTCTATTTCTTCGTCTTGTTCTTTGTATATATTATACACTTCAGTAATGGATGGTCACTCGTGTATATCGCGTGGGCGGATCGCACGTATAACAACCGACTATATTCAAGTATTCACATATGTATACATGTATAATATACATATATACATGTACATACATATGTATACTTAACGCTTCGTAGACACTCGCAGATTTTCTTTATCACACATAAATTATATATTTTTAAATATATCATAAGAATAAATAATACTCCTCAATGTGGCAATCTTATTTGCCAAGTTTAACTGTAGCCTGTTGATAATGGCTAATTTTTCTGAATAAACAACAATATTTCTTACATGGGTGAATAAATAAATTCAGCGTGTCAATAAAATAATAAAAATCCAAACACAAATGAATATTCCGGAATTTATTTCTTGGCAGAATTTTTTCAGTGTAATATTTTAAAAAGCAAACAATTATTTTTAGTTACACAAACAATTTCATGGATGATTTCCATTCATTTGGTATGGCAGACATAAATATTTTTGGACTGATCGAAAAATAAGTTACGTGATAAAATTGATTTTTTTTGTCAAGTTTTATCAAAAGTTGGAATTTGTTTTCACCTTATCACAATGTTCATTTAAATCTACGGATAAATAATTTTTCTATTTATCAGAGTGACATCGTAATCTTGGATTATAACGTCATGCATAAGTCGGTGATTTTAGTGAAAAAAAGTAAATGTTTATGGACATAAAGTACGATTGCCATTTGTGTATATGAATCCTGCACAACACACACGCGGTAGTCGCGATCAGACATAAAATCTGTGGCCGTTCGCATATTCTGATAAGGGTCGAAGTCGATGCACGGCCATAACTCGAGTTCGCATATGGTAGAGTAATAATGGTACAGACATAGCAGGGCAAAAGAGCGAATGAGGGGGAGCGTCGATAAGTTGGCATTAGTGTTGATATGTGAGGCAGGAAAAAATGCAGAGAAAAATTAATAAATGAATGAATAAATAAATAAATAAATGTAGTGATGAAGGCAGGATGAAGAAAATAAAGAGAGCAAAGTGAGACCACGAGGAATGAGAAGAGTGTGCGAGGTGCGAGGGTATAAAGGGTTATTAGCTCAGAAAGCGGGGCCTCAGCTTCCGGTGCGCAAGCCCGTGAGTTTCTTAACCCCTGGCGCATCGTTCTTTTGCGGTATATAATAACATGGTCCTAGTCCTGTCACTCTCATATCACTGCATAAATTATGTCCTGTTATTCCGCTTTTTCATTTTCTGCCACTTTACTTTCTGAGTTTTTCTTTCATTTGAATATGAAATTTTTCTATTTCTAATTCACATACTAAATTGTGCAATAACAATTGGAAGATGAAGGGAGGAACATTTGGAGAAACGTTTTTTCTGTTTTTAGTTTGCGAATTTATAGTCGAAAATGCTGGAATCAATAAACATAAAGTATAAATGTTTCACACAAGAGTGTTGAGTCGTTTTGAAATTGAATTATAAACGTGAGGGATGAAAAGTATTTGCATGTATTAACAAGACAGAGAATAAAATTCGCTCGCACGATTATTCGCAGGTGTGTTACAAAATTTTTGCACTCACTATCTACACGTAATATCATAAATTGAACATGAATGAAACAGATACATGTTACATATTTATACAATTTCATTTATGACTACTGTTGAATTATAAAAATTATTGGATAAACAATCAAATTTATGATAAAGTGAGGATTGTAAAGTATTAAAATATTTTTGCTTGTACATGCATTTGTGTACGTACGAAATCTTAGAGACTTTCATGTGTAATAAATAAAACCGTTGTATCTAGCCGCATGCATTGTTCCAAATCCCCATTAAACAAATATATATCGCATGTACATTTATCGTATGATTGTAAGTCTACAAATCTGGTCCATGAAAACAATTTGATGCGAACTCCATGAATTTCATTCAAAACAATTTCCTAACGAAACCATAATTAGTCCAGCTTTTTTTTCCCAATACAAATTAATTTTGTATTGGAATATAAATCAAAAAAAGATTCATCATGTCCTCCTCATTGAAGGAATTTAATTCTCAACAGTATCACACTGAAGGAAAATTCATTATCCTAATTCAACCTGTTCGTATCATTTCTCGCATCAACTCCAACTACAATTGTTAAATTCAAAGTGCGAATTTCACCATTTATAACTTCACGCAATTTTTCTAACGGTTCACAACGCACCTGGGCGCGTTTCAGAGCAGGAAGAAAAATTGTGAATAGTACAAGGAAGAGAGGGAAAGAGCATCGATGTGGTGCGTGTGGTAAAGTCACGAAGGAGTCGGAGGTCACTGTACTTTATACAAAAGCATAACGCTAGTTATGATATAGCGATATACACACACGTATAACCATCGTCCCCACCCGCACGACAATTAAACACACACATACATTCACATATGTGTAGATAAGAAAATCATATATGTGTACAAAGTGTAGAATAATTTTTCCTCTCTCATATATGTATACATTTAATATGCCACTTCTATATAATCCATGATGGAAGAGAAGAAAAAAAATTAACACTCGTTAATCCAACTACCGCCGCACATGTTCTCACGGTGGAATCATCATCATTAATGACGTCACGGTATCGAATTTCTCAGGTTTTCAAAATTAACCGTAAAAATCTAAACGAAAGGGAATTATTTCGTAGCGTATAATCATTAAATCGAGGATACCTCACAGATTAGATTGAAATGTGATTTTTAATCACTTTAAAACATCATGTTTGTAGTTTTTGTTCTATTTTTTCTTCTGTTTACATGTTAAATCTATTTATGTATTCAAAGTGTATATATATATATAGATTCATTTGGATATTGCTGCGCACCGTTGCTGTTTTATAGGTATCTCTTCAACTTCACCCCTCGATGAGCCGCTTGGTCACACGTCATGACTCCTGGGTCACAGCCCAAGAGCTCACGTATGAGATTGACGTTATTCATATGTGTAAGTTGCTGTTTAGTAATGTGGCATGTGCAAATATAAAATCATTCACTCCCTCTTATTACAAGTTAATGTTGTCAATAAATTCTCGTCAATATAAAAAAAAAAGAACTTCATGAAATTTTTTTTCACGATGAAGTGTTTATGATTTGAGATATTCTTGTTGCATATACATTCGACCATACTGAATAATTATTCGTTTTTTTTTTCTGTTCTCTCTAAGTGATAGTTTAATTAGAACTGAAATCTAGTCGAGAATGCGGTGAAAAAAAATATTTATGTGTGTACATGTGTAAGAGAAATGAAAATGAGGTAGAGGGTGAATAAATTAATAATGATTTCATTTGTGATAATTTCTTTGAATTTGTTTTTTCTTTTTATTTATAACATGGAACCAGTGTATTTATTTCAACTGTTGTCAAATATTTTTCATGTTCTCATTTGCATGCTACACGTTGAGTTATTATTAAAATTATATCTGTAAATAAATATGACGTAAATGAAAAATTTTAATGAGAATACAATTATAAAGATTATTAATTATTTCTCCTCTAATTTCTCGAATTATTATCGAGACCTCCATCTCATTTAACCTCCACCTTACACAAGAATTCAAAATGTGCGGTGCTTCACCACAATCCGACATTTCATCATGACACAAATCTATAACAACATTAATTTATCTTTAATTTTTCATTCTATTTTTTTCCAACTCTATTCCGATTTATTTTTCCATCTCCTATGATTCTCACTAGCGATAGCCCTTCTGCTCAAGTGAATGGAGGGAAAAAAAAAACGGTATTCACTGTGATCCACCGTGACAGATTATTAAAGAGTGAAACGAACTGTATGTACATTACCCGTGTACTATATATACATAAGTACTTTTCAAAACTTACAAGTAGAACAAAACTGTATGTACACCAGGCAATTATATTTGTCAACATCATTGTCTCAAATTCACCATGCTCTTATTACCACAACTGTAAATATTTTTTTATGGTCCAAAATATTTTGTATTTGTCACAGAAAAAATAATAAAATCTCAATCATTTCCTCTTTTCTTATCTTGAGAAATAAAAAATAACTAACGACGTATTAAATTATCTGTTAAAAAAAAAAGTAACACATAAATTATTATAATTCAAAAAATGATATTCAAATGATCTCTTGCATTGGTATAAAATCAAATGAACTCTCTATATCATGACATGTAAGAAAATGCAATGCATCGTATTGCTATGCATTGGATTGTACACACTACACACTCATTCTCTGAGGTACATACATATAAGCAAGCTCACTATCACCCAGGTAGGGGCCGCCGCGCGGTGGAGAACGGATGTCTGGTGTGTAAGGAACCGCTAAAATGGTGTTCGTTGTTATCGGAAAGATCTAGAGCGGCGATGCGAAGAGAGGCACGCGGAGGGTTATTCTCTTCTTGCTTAGTATATATGTTGATGTTGTTGTGTTGTGTGGCTGCACTACACTCAAAACCAGTAAGTAGTATGTACTTACTTATAGTAGTAGTGTGTATACGAGAGAAAATATAGGCAGCCAAGCGTGTGTGTCTCTCTTTGCGCGCCTCTGTCCCTATATTATTTTTTTTTATTATTATTCCTTTCTCTTTTTTATTTAATCTCATTTATATAATGTTTACTTTGTCACTCCTTTGGCGTATTTGGCTGCCTCTGTTAGCTTTACTTCACTTGAAACGTCTTTGAGCGTTAATATAGCGATGCCGTTACTAGAAAGGGGCCATCTAAGTTCGTAACGCCCCAGTGCAAATAGTCTCGTACTTTTCAGTTCATAATTAGAAGTCTTCTTGGGTATATAAGGGATATGTACAAATGACAAGTGTAATTATTATACATGTACATGTTTTCATGTATGCATGAACGTGTACTGAGATATGTAATTTTATTATTTTTTTTTTCTTATTGCGTTACATACTTCATGTGATATTGCTTAGCTTGTAATTCGCTAATTAGATATAAAACGGAAGGACTGAGGGGAGTGCGTTTGCACAGCGAGATTAAGCGCGGGCTTTTTCAAGTTCAATATTTTATATTGGTTGTTGCAGAATTTAATTGTGCACACTGTGGCATTTGTCGCTTTACTTTGTACACATTTTCAGATTTTTTTTTTTAGATTAATTCAATTGTGCGTGTTTTTTCAGAGTATTTTAATGCTTTATGTTTCATATTTTTCCATTTATTTGCTTAGTCTTTTTTTTTGTGTTCGACTTGGTGTTTTTGTGTTTTGTTTGTGCTTTGCAGGAGTCTCTCGAACCCACGCGAGCAGCACTCGCTGATTTTACGCTCGATAACGAGGAGTATACGATCTCTCGGGATATTTCTCGATGAAAGGCATTTCTCTCGCGTCACATCGTTATATGGGAATATATGGAGGAGATAATTTTATTTTTCTCGTTTTTTTTCTTTCTTCAATATAAATATTTTCGGTCGAGTAATGATTTTGCACTTCCTTTTTCTCAAACTTTTATACAACTTGCATTATTATATGAATATTTGGTGTGAACTTAAGTGACAATGAAACTGTTGATATATGAAGACATATTGGATGAAAATTTATAATTTTTCCAGAAATATACACCTGATAAATAGCCTTGTGCTATAATTCAAACACAAGAGATTACGGAAAAGGGAAGTCGATAAATATATATAAATTCCACTTCAACATTCAATTTTTCTGCAGTGTTGACATAACGACAAAATCGCCAAAAAATTTATGTAGTTGCGTGTGATTATTTTTACAATAAGCCATTATGAATGTTGAATGCTCTTTGAGTGTACACAGGAGTGTCTACGGAATAAAAATTTATATCAAAGACGAGAGAAAAAAATTACGGTTCAAATTGAAAGTTTTTGGTTCACTACTCCAATCGAATTTAATTCACAAGAATTGTATGATCCGTGCGATCAATATTTTTCTGGATAATATTGTTTGTCACAGTATAAAAAAATAGAGAATATAAAATTTCAACGGTAGAAAACGGACTATGTTATATTATAGCGTGATACCAATCATTACAGCTGCAATTAAAATTATAATTTTTTCATTCATAATTCATTCACATCGCGTATAATTACACGGCTCCTATAACGTCGTGGGAACTCGTTAAAAGTCTACGTGTGTATGTATATATATGAGAGAGCGCAGGAGCTGCGCATAAAAAAATTGTACAAGAGCCTATGATAATGAGTATAACAGTAGTGGCGATTGATTCAAATCAATCGTGTAAGAAGGAACACGTCCATTTACGCATCATTCAAACGAGAAATGTTTCTCATCGGGAGGGTGAGCACTGTAAAACGTAGTCGCTAGAAATCACCCCATGGACACCATGGATTGGATCAAATCAATTAATTCCAGAAAGTGATCTCCGATCTTCACAAACCAAAATAAAAAACTTTCGCAATTGTACACACATGAAAAAAGTCCACTAGACCAAAGCTGATAATAATAATTGATAAATCGAAAAGCGATCATGATACCAAGAGCTCCACGATCATTTCACATGAGTAACAAGAGTGCCTCAAACCTTTCGATAGTCATATGTGACCAACCACACACATACACACATACTCATACTTCATACCAACGATTATAAATATATCATGCAACTGTACTCAGACACGTACACCTATATAGCACAAGGAATTGTAACTGGATCGAAGATCGGATTACAAGAGGTGATAACGATCGATCACGATCGATCCAACCTCTCGTTGATATTTCACTCTCAAGTCGCACGCGACGGTTGTACATTAAACTACTCTCATTTATGTTGCTATATATCATAACAGACACATAAAAATAAAAGTCACTCGGATCATTTCCACCCAATATCCTTAATCAAAAATCCAATAAACATTTAAATATTTTGTCAATACAATTTTTATCAATGACATTTACAAATCCTTTGCTATTTTACTCTATCAGATGACGCATTCCAATTGTCAATTTATTTCACATTCAATGTACATAAATTATTATAAGTTCAAGTGATTCTCCTCTGCTGTGTTTGCATATTTGCAAGTTCATCTATACTCGCGTTATTCAGGCTATTATAACATTGGATTGCGCACTGTTTAATTAACTAAACGCAGCATAGCGTCCGATAAACGGCACGTATCGGCTATAAACTTGGTGCGCCGCCTCCAACGCGACCGATAACACACTCTTTTATATCGGTCTGCCTGTTTTCTCTTGCACGGTGCTTGCGCCCAGGGCCCACTGTGTATATAGATATATATAAGACCGCGAACGCACCTTAACGCCCACATTCACGCGGGAACGCGAGGGAGTGCATATGGTGAACGTTAAAGGTACAAATGAAGAAAATAAAAGAGAGAAAAATGGAAAAATATTATTTTCCTTTTTATTTCATATTTTATTTTTATTTGTCGATTATTTCTGTGACTTTTTTTTTGCTATCCTAGAAACACGAACGTGCACACACTGGTATGCACGATGGTATGCGTTACGCAGGTACCTCATGTGAAATATGTGTACAACATTATGTATATGTATATATGTATTTATGTGTATGTAAGAGCCACCGACAAACTCTTCCTTGATGATACACCGTACCTATACGGGAACTTTATCCCGTTGCCAACGTGAGCACAATTTCTATAGAGCCGTTCAACTTAATCCTTTAGTTAATTAGAGTAAACTTCCACACACCTGCGCAATTATGGAAATATATATTTTTTTTTCTAATTTATTTCTTTAGTTTCTTCATATTTTTTTTTTTTCACTCTTCCCTACTCAATCATTAAATTGAAGAAAAAATTAATTCTCACTGTATAGTATTTGAAGGGAAGAGAAATAATTTAAATGAAATAGAGAATGTGATTTAGAGCAATTTCAACACTTGACATAAAATTAAAAAATAATTTTTCACGTAATAAATTTGTGATTTGATACGCGTGAAAAATAATTGAGAATTTTCGTCTACATAAATTCACAATTTGTCCCGGATTTAAGTGCAAGTATAAATGTTTATTATTCCTAAATTCCAATTGCTGAAGTTTACAATCGCAAATCCTTGTCGCAGTTTAACAAAACATATCCAACTATTTCACATGAAAAATGTTGATATGCTTGTTTTTAGTATGGGAAAAAAAAATTAACATATATTGCGCCGAAGACTTGAATATAAAACAAAAATAATGCAAGCTCGATCACTTTATGTAGCTCGTTGTGTCCTGTTCAGTTGATACTGTCTCTCAACAGTAATATGTATACGCCCGGTGGACAACCGTATCATTTGCATGTCTGCAGCTCGTAGAGTATAGAAGAGAAAAGAGAAGCCGCACGAAAATGCAACGAACGGACACGGCTCCCGGGTGCGTAATACGCGCGCCCGCGCACGACTATATATCCATACACATACACATAAATATAAACACACACAC